>PVLD010003777.1:0-136435 GCA_004027595.1 Dinomys branickii | reverse complement strand
GAGTCTTGTAGTTTTCACTGAATAAATCTTTCACATTCTTTGTTAGATTGATTCCTAAGTATTTCAATTTCTTGGTTGCTATTGTAAAAGGTATGGTTTCCTCAATTTCTCTCTCAGTCTGTTTGTTGTTTGTGTACAGGAATGCTATTGATTTTTGGGTGTTGACTTTGTATCCGGCTACGCTGCCGAATTTGTCAATAATTCCAGGAGTTTTCTTGTGGAGTTTTTGGGATCCTCCATGTATAGTATCATGTCATCTGCAAATAGTGATGGTTTGGTGTTTTTTTGTTACTGTTGTTGTTGTTGCTGTTGTTGATGTTCGCCTGTTTTTTTTTTTGTCTTTGGATTTTTGGTTTTTGTGTTTTTTCTATTGTTGAGAGAATTGATTGTCTGACTAAATTTGCATGTCGGTATATGGGTTTATGTATTTACACTTCGAAGATATCAATGGATAAAGCAATGACCGCTGTTGAGATCATATCACCTTGTCTATAGATTAGTTGTGATTGTACTATTTTTTATGCTAATTGGTGTCTGTTTGTCAATATGTTTTTGTACTTTTATTTTTTTTAAATTAAAAAAAAAAAATCTGAGCGTGGGCCATTCTGTCATGATGAACTGGCCTTCCCTTTCAACTCCAGTGAACAAAATGCCGTTGGTGCTTTACGGTCCTTGAGGTCACTGTGATGTTTAGCTCCTGTTACCCTCCTTTCTGCTCCCGGCAATACAGGCCTCTCTGTCAGGCCTCCCAGTGTGAAATGCGTTTCTGATAATTGATCTCCAAACTACTTTTAAAGAGAATAAGCACACTGTTTCATTTCAGACAGTTATAAATATTCCGATGTTATTATTATTAAAATGAACATAATATATAGAAAACGTTCTAAAACAAATATGATGTTATCTCTGCTTGGAGTCTGACCTAATCAAAGTATTATGCTCTTAATTGTCCTGAAATTTCTTTTTCTTCTTTCATTTTTATATGTAGAATTTTCTTTGACTCTAAAGACATATTAACTGAATAAGAGACAAAGTTAATACATGATATGAAAATTAATACTAATTTTTTGTGTTAGGTTCTATTTATATCATAATATAAATATGAGTAAATATATGTGGAATCCTATATTAAAATAAAAAATAATAATTTTCTTGTTTTAGAGTTCCATGAAATCATGATGGAAAATGTTTCATAATTTAAGTAATTTTACTTTAGATTTGTATGAATTTTTGACTAAATACTTCTGCTTGTTTTTAAATGAAAAATTCTCTAGGACTATTCAAATTCTGTGGAATTTTCAATTATTCTTTAAGAGCACCCATTATATAAATTTTTCTCCTTGGATTATTCACTGTTTGATATCTGGCTAATATTTTACTTCAGTCAATTTAAATATCAAAGATGAAATATAAACATTAAATGATTTCCTCCAGTATTTTCTCAGGTGGTAGGAAGAATAACTTTGTTACCAAGTTAGAAATGTATCTGTAGAAGAAATCTTTATGAATGTTTGAACAAATGTAAAAGAGGTGGCCTCAGTAACCTGTAATTTAAGGAACTGAAAATGATGTTAATGTGTCTTTCTTAGGTATAGAATAACAAAAAGTGATATTCTTATCATAGTTTAATGTTATTACTCTCAAGCTTTTGTTTTCTCTAACAATTTTCAAGAAAAATGTGAACCAAAAAATGTGTGTCGGGCTTGAAAACATCCTAGTAGCAGGAATGACGCAGGGAAGCACAGAACCGATAGGAGTCATGTTCTGCGTTCTCACAGAAACTCAATATTGCGGTCTGTGGAGCGCTCTGTGCAGGCACTGAGCATATCAGGAGTCTGTGACTGCAGACCATTCAAAGTCAGCGAAGCAGTGAGACAATTAGACACAGTTTTCCATTTGGCTTAAGTGCACAATCACCTCATTTCCTCCCTTCTGTTTCTTGACATCTAAAACCATTTCATACTCTGCTCCCAAGGGGAAAAAAGAAAGGAAAGGAAATCCTCATCCCAGAGCAGGAATTGTGTTTGTATTGAGTTAGAGGTGCCTTTTATCAGTGGCCATCACTATTTCCTGAGCAAAGAAGGCGAGTGAAAGCAATCTATTTGGGTTTTTCCCCCTAGAAGTTTTCTGTTTATTTAGGGTGATTGCATTTTGTTGCTAAGACAAAGACAGTTGCAGCTAAGGGTAGTTCTCAATCTTCCTCACCAACTGGTTACCACAGGGGGCCAATCCACAAACATCCTTTTACACTGGTGAACACTCTAGTTACCTTACAGAACTTCCATGTCATCTTGAAAATTCTTTCCCTAAACAATTGAAAGGCTCATTTATTCAGTTCTGAGAAAAGACTTCTAAGCACTCTTCTTAGGTAAGTTAAACACTTAAAAACTCAAGCACGTTTGCTCACACATGGATGAATGAATCATGTGCTCATGTTCATGATGTTTTCTAATGCATTTTTCATTTAAAATATATTTAAGTATGTTGTTATTTAATTAATGCCTTATTTATCATCAAGCCATGAAATGGATTTAGGTTAATTCACCAGTTGATTAGTTTTCCCAAGGTTTTAAGCACTCAGTACTGAGCATCTGGAAATATACTCCATGGTACCTGACCCCCTTCCTAGGCTTGAACGTGTCATACCATGTTTTTAGGGACCAGATGGGCCCAGGAGGCAGAGCTTGTACTATTCAAATTCTAGCACTGTAAAAACTAAAGCAAAATAAGCGGCTTTTTAAATTTTTAAGCTATATATATATATATGTGTGTGTATGTCAACATGCAAAGAATTATAAAACTGCTCAAGGAGGAAAAGTATTGTTTTTCAAAGTAAAATTATATTAAAATTAAATATGTAGTGGATGTCTGAAGTTTCAAAAGTCAATGCCGTCATATTGCATACAGAGAGAAAATAAGTAGCCTGGTTCATCATTTTAAGGTAAATTGTATTTTCTATAATAAGTACTAAACATTAAATAATTGTGTTCTCTCAGGGAGGCAAAGGAGTTTGTATTTAGTTTCTATATATGGAATGTTTGATCAATAAATCTTAGGATCTTTTTATGATCACATCTTCTGTAGACTGAAAGTTGAGGAGATATCTCCTGATTTTATGGAGAGAAATGAAAAATCTCTGGGTGCACTTAATGTCATCCTAGAAGTATGATTGTATGTGACTGAGAATTGCAAAGCAGATGTAAAAATAATATCTGCCATACTCATTGCATTTCTCCCACGGAACCTGTGTTTGCACAGAGCAGAAACGTGTAACAGGGAGAGTTAGGCTGTGTACGTTTTCCTGGCTCCCGCGGACAGGGAGCAAAGCTTAGTCAGTCAATGAGCAGGGCCTCTAAGGAAGCCGGGCAAGAAAGTGGGGACGGACAGAATCACCCTCTTCATCCCGGTCTGAGTGAAGCCCTGAATGCTGTTTTACCTTCTTGGAAAAGCTCTGGATTTCATTTGTGATTTCATAATTTAGGAATTTTTTTAGATCATTTTATAGTTTCTGTTCTCTTCTTCGGTAGGGAATATACGCAGGTTTGTAAACACATGACCTATGCCCAAGACTTGTGAAAAAGGGAAAAATGGTACAATGAATGCAGCAACGAAAACGTGAGCCGAGTGCGACAGTCAGTGACCCGGGGGAGCCGGCAGCAGAGATCCCGGCGGGCCGCTGTGACCACTGACATTAAAGCTCAGTTGCTCACGAAACACACGCTGCACAGAACGTCCTCAAACTAGAAATGAACTAAGAGGGAATTATAGCCTCTCCACCTAAAATTATAATGTAGGAAAAATATAAATCAACTTTTTTAAAAAGCAACTTATCAAGAAGATAAGTTTTACGAGACAGTGATAACATCACGTAATATTTTATGAAGTAAGTTCTAGGGAACTCAGGAGAGGGCCACATTAACTCTATCTGACTACCAGAGGATTATGAGAATTAATTGTTTGAGGACGTGAAGTTACCACACAGTATTTCTCACAAGCCATTTTTTAAAAAAATCTCAAATTATGTTATAGTTGTAATGAAGTATAATTATTGACTAATTTTTGTCAATGTTGCAGTTAAGCATGAGTGTAAAATTGATTCTCCCAGCCGTAAAGGCTGAGACAATACTGCTATTAGGGAAAAGGGTTGCTTCAATATTTTGCATCTTGCTAATCTTATGTTAGAGATTTATTCTTGCTTAGAATCATAATTTCTGTTATGGTTTCCTAATTGTGTGTAAACTGAATGAACTTGCTACACTTTTATGAAGGATTTAGACTTCTGAGTTGTTACACAATGTTTCAAAAGAGTAATCAAAACATTCCCATTTATGCCATCAATCTTTTCACTGAGTGTCAATTGTGTTCATTGGTTTTTCCATACCCTTTCCTGCGTTAGATTCAGCAGCTTTCATCTGCTGAAAATCCCTCACCTGTTAAGGGTATCGGGGTGGTCATTCACTGGGTTCGGCAGCGTTCCCTGATAGAATGTCAACTCCTTCTCAGCTTGCTGTAAACTGCTTACTCACTAACTGGAGGCCTTCAAACACTTAACTTTTAACTCATTTCCAAGTGGAGAATCCTGCAGAAGGCTTATAAAAATGTATATATTTGATTGCCTGAATAAATCTTTTGAAACTAGTAAACATAATTCAGCAAATATACATGTAATACCAGAGACAATTTTACTATTATTGGCAACCTCAAGCTGTAAAATAATTCTATAAAAGTGCATGTCAGTTATTCACTTTCTCAAATTTCATTAAGGTAGAAAAACTTAAGCAATTGTTTGTTATGTTAATCCTCCTCATATGCATTGGACATGGATTCAGGTCAGTAGTGCAAAGATGATCAGAATGACAGAATGTGTAAGTACTGACACAATTGTCAGGTGAGGATAATTTTTATTTTCTACATGCAGCAAGTATTACAAAAATCTAAATTAGAAATGACTTACTCCAAAAGACCTGGGGCAGTGAGTGAAGATATTCAAAGGTCTGCTGGGAATTTCCTATGACCATTTACTTACTACAACACAAACACGCGCACACACCACCACCACCACCAACATGTTATCTCTCCTTGTAATTAAGTTCAATAGTGTTAGCACTCTCTAGTTAGCAACCATGTGTCACTTTTCAGAGCTGAAGTTATCCTGCTCTTTTCCCCAGATGCATCACACATGAAGTTCCAGTTTGTTGTTAAACATATTATAGATTTTATACCAAAATATAAATATGTTAAATTATATACTTTACTAAAATCTTTTCTATTGATTCAACTCCACTACTTAGAGAATACTTTTCTTTTTGTTGGATAATTTTAGAAATTGTTTCTATTATTCATCAAATAATAACTGAATAAGCATACTACTACTTGAAAGGGATGAAGTTATAATCTTCATTTTTAAAAATCTGAGGTATGTGCAATTCTAGGTTCAAATGTCTTATCTCAGGACCTTGACATTATTATATCATTGCCTCCTAGAACATAATAGTGCTGAAGAGAAATCTTTTGTAAAATCGATGCCCAATTCTTCTCTAGGTAATTTACTTCTTTTTCTAAATAATCTACCTTTCTCTAGATATTTCTGCATTTTATATATTTGCAAGATATCCTGAACTTGCTATAGACAATTGCTACTTTTATATTTTATTATACACAGTGCCCTATTTATTGCACATATAACTGAAGTTATTATTTTGCCCTAGTAATATTTGTACAATACTTTCCTTTGGAAAAGGAAATTTCCTGTTATTGATCTTAGACTCTGTACTTTGGATGAACAGTGTAAATCTCATTGTCTTTTCATGACTGGTGGCTGCTTTTTGTGACCTCTGGCTGGTAAACTTTGTATGATGGGTTTTTCTGTTCTAGAGCTACACAGAAGCACCTGTTTCTCCAGGCAGCTCTTATCTTTGGTGACAATATGCACTCCTGTTGTTTCTTATTCGCACAGTGACCAGCAGTGGGCTGTATGAGAGTGCCATTTGCGATCTCTTCAGGTCCTGGAGATATTTTCGGTTACTTCCCTGTTAACATTCTTCCAGTCACTTCCTCTGTTCCTTGGCCTAAAAGGAATTCTAATACATCAGACTTTTATGTATCATATATATTCCCATCTTCCTCTCTTAGCATTTTTGATGTAGTTTTCCTCTACAGTTTTTTAACTTTCATCTGTCTTTCAGCTTTGTAGTCCTTTTGCAGAAGATTTTCTGGTTATGGTTAGGGGCTGGAGCCTACGGGAGCCTACCTCAGGGAAGTGGTTCTGAGGACGTCTCTTAGGGACAATACCTGGTCCCTGCCCCTTTTCCTCTGCTAGCCATGCCCTGCTCTGCTTTTTTGGGTGCCACAAAATGAGTCTCTTTTTGTTTGTTTGTTTGTTTGTTTGTTACATAAACTTTTCACCTAGACCTAAACTTTCCTCCTCCAAATTGTGTGTATCACTTACGGAGTCAGCAATGGAAGTGCCTAATACAATAGCAGTTTGAAGATAGGGCCTGCACCATCTCTTCCTCCAAACACTGACTCTGTAGAGTCTGGACTGTCAGAAACAAGCTGGATGTTTCCCTTCTTACTCTTCATGAGGCACATTTGCTTTCTGGCTTATACTATCTTCCTACAGTGAACTCTTTTTATTTAGTTTCTCATTTTCTCACTTCTTTTACTTTTTATGTTGAAATAATTTTTAGCAAAGAAACATTGTGAAAATAGAAATCTTAACCCCATGTATTCTTTACTCCCACTCATTATTTTTAATACTTGCCTCACTTTCTTGTTAATCTGTAATAATTTTACCTAGTTATGTTATTATTTATATGAATAAGCATATACATGGAATTATATATGTATCATATTACACATCCTTAACACATGTTATTACATTTGGAAATCATGATTGTGAGGCTGGAAAATAATATCATCATGCTCATATTTTAAAATACAACTTTTTTCTAGAATACTTTTCGATTTAAAGAATATTTGTGAAAATAGATTTTCCATATGCCACACCCTCAATTTTTCCTAGTCTTTCATTTTGAGGATGCCTGTTACAGTTATTTTAAAAATACTGAGCAAGATTTTTTAAAGAAGATATACACTTGATTGAGTTTTCCTTGATTTTAACCCAAATTGCTTTTTCTGTTTAGAAATCACACACAGGATAACACTGCACATTTACATTCCTTTGGTCTGTGACACTTTCGTTGGGTGTTTCTTCTTTTTAAACAGTCCTCTTCTACACTCAGCTATTTTTGTGTCGCAGAGCCATCCTAACCCCTGTGTGCTGCAGATCACTGCAGAGAAGGTGGAGTAAGTGGTCCTGTTGTCTGCAGGAGGAGATGCAGCTCCTCACCTCCTGCCCTGCCTCTGCAGAGCCATCACAGCAGGCTGGGTGTGAGCAGGATGCTGCAGTAAGGAGAGGGAGAGCTACTCAATGAAGGCAGGAGAATCGCAGTTCTGGACCTGAGACTGGAACGTCACATGTAAGAATGGAAAGGCTTAACTTCCCTGTGAGATCACCACCAACCTAAAGCCCTTTAAAAATTATCTTTAGAGCTGAGCATGGTGGCACATGCCTGTAATACCAGCCTTTGGGAGTCTGAGGCAAGAGAATCGTTAGGCGTTTGAGACCATCCTGGGCTACACAGTGAGCTCAAGGCCAGCCTGAACTGCATAGCAAGACCCTGTCTCAAAAAAAGAAATCTTTACAGAAGAAAAGTTTGAGTGTTTATGTTTCAGTCTGAAATGAGACATTTTAAATGCTACCCCAATATCAGGGAGAAGTACCTTGACTGAGCTCTGATAAAACAGATATTGTGGTTCCAGGGACAGATTTATACACAAATCCTTCCTTCCTTCCACACCTCCGTGCTGAGCAGCAGGTCCTGAGTTTGCCACGATCCCTCCTCTCCACTATGGAAAGCAGCTCCCCTCCCGGTCACTCTGGGTCCCTCTCTGTGGCACTTCTCGCCCTCTTTTGCTCGCTTAAGACCTTCCTGTCTTTCTGACACTTGGATTCATGCTCTGAGAAAAACCCTAGTGTGACTTGCGTATGAAAAGGGTGCAGATACTGTATCATTTTCCAGTATTCGTGTTTTTCTTTCTTAAACTTTGACACCCTAGCAATAGAAATGATGTAGGCTGGTTATATTTCCTTGGTTACATTTGATGCTAGCCAACACTTACAAAATAGTCATCTAATTCTTTTATTTTGGAGTTGCTTTTCAGTAGGTATTCCTGCAATGACAGTTCTGTGAACTTCTCTTTTTTAGTTCTGTTCTATTACTATTTCCAACCTAATTTATATTATTTAGCACACAAACCTTAGATAAATATATACATAATGTGTATATATGTGTGTAATAGTTGCTTCACCATAAAGATAAATTAATCAACCTTTCTGCATTTAAAGCTATTTTGTACTGTGTTCTTACATATATTATTTACTCCTTTATTTCATGATGAAATATTCCCTTAAATCTGTGGTTCCCAACTTGTAAAATTAGTGTACTAATCAGCTCTCTGTTATTATAGTAAAATACCTGAAATAATCAACTTATGAAAAGATTGATTTGGGGCTTGCCATTTTAGAGGTTCCTGTCCACAGTCAGCTGAGCCCTCTGTTTGGGTCCAGTGGCAGACCAGCATATTATGGTGGGTGCTCATGGGGCAGTAAAGCCAGTGATTCTGGGGCCAGAAAACAGAAGAGCAGAAGAGAAAAGGCCTGGGCTCAGAGATCAGGAGTGCATCCTCAAGGACCTACCGTCCCACATCCCAAAGGCTGTAGCACTTTCCAGAAATGTTAGATAGTAACCAGCTTTACCATATGCTTTGAGGGGGAGCTTCAAAACCTAAACTATAATTGGCCAGGTGTAGTGGTGCACACCTGTAATCCTAGCACTCAGGAGGCTGATGGAGATGGTTCACTGTGAATTCCAGGCCCACCTAAACAGCATAGTAAAATCCTGTCTCAAAAAGGAAAAAAAAAAAGAAAAGCACCTAAACTATAGCATTAAGAAACAGTACCCACTAAAGATAAAGAGCTTTTAAAGCACATAGCAAAGTATAGTACTTAATCAAAATTATTTACATAAGTATTTTTTGTTAATAGAAATAGAAGCAGTGTCACTTAATGACCAGATACATCCTGAGATCTGTAGATCTGGTTGATTTTTTTGTGTGTGAACATACCTGGTTATTCACAGAAGCCTCAGTGGCACAGATCAGTCATGCAGCGAACCTTGATGCAACAAGGAGATGTGGTAAACACAAGAGTTGAAGTTGCTGCTGGTGTGGCATGGGCACTACCTCTCAGTAAATGTTTCCGATGAGCAGGAAGAGTACGTGTAGGACAGTGGTAAAAGTAGACTAGAGTAAGGCTAGAACTAGCTTACTTCTACAGTACTTGCCTAGCATCTAAACACCGTGGATTTGAGAAAAAAGACAAGGGTAGAAAGTATGTACAACAGTCACATAGTTTATTACCATGACCAGGTGTAACTCACCACACAGTTGCATGTAGGCCACTTTTTTATATGGAAAGCCCTGTAGGTATATTTACCTGTGCACTACCACAAACATAAAAATCTGTAATGTGTTCTGATACTATGCTATGTTGTCCCTAGTCAATAGGGCTTTCAAACTAAATTATTTTTAATGATATATAAGCTTGTAAAAATTTGTAAATACAAATTTGGCACTGTTTTGTCACTTTCCTTGTCAGAACAAAATATCCAATACAACTTCAAGGAAAAAAGGTTTGTTTTGCCTCATGTTACTTAGATGATTCAAATCATGGTTGACCACTGCAGAGGACAAAGGAAGAGCAATGTTCCTGGCAGAGGAAGGTGCTCACCGTGACTGGGAAGCAGAGCGTGAAGAGAGAAGCTGGGAGAGATTTGTATCCATGCAGGTCACGTACGTGATGACCTGCCTAGTTGTGTTCAGCTGACCGTGGACCTGCCTGTTTGTAGACACTATGTCATCAGGAAATGTATAGTGCCCCCTTGGTCCAATCAGCTTTTAAAAGCCCCACTTTGGAAGACATGACTTTCAGTGGACATTGACAGCAGAACTAAACCATAGTGATACTATGTGATATTTTGATATACAGTGCAATGTTTAAATAATTTTTAAACATTTCATTTATCATTTCTTTATTGAATACACTGAGCATTTTTTCTTCAAGCCTTTAGAGATACACAGTTTACATTGCTGTCGATAACTATTTTCTTGCATAATAGCTTACCAGAACTTCTTACTATTAGGCAACTATAATTCTATACTCACTGACCAACGTTACCCTTTTCCTCCTGCCTAGTGTCTCCAGCTGCTAGTAATCATTATTCTCTCAGCTTATGTACAATCTCATTCAGCCTCCTCCTATAAGCAATCCAGTACATATGTGTATTGGATTTCTGGTTGGTGAGACAAAGTACTGGACATCCAAAACTTAGGAGAATTTCACTTTAGTTAACAGAGTCACAGGACTCAGTACCTAGGCAGCATTCTCCAAGGACAGACCTATTGTGGTGGAAGGGTGTGCTAAGAAGCAGAGCAGGTTAACAGCACCCAAGATGCAGTGGCTAGGGGCTAGGGACCAGATCTAGCACCTAAGGTCATGCATCCATGACCCATCTAGACACAACCAAAAGTGAGCTCCTCCAATCTGTTCAGCATCTCCCAAGTCAATCAAATGGGCTCAATCAAGTGTAACTGTTACGATGTGCTACTGCTTCCAATTACTGGCTTCTTTTGCTCAACATAATAATCTCTACTTTTGCCTGTGCTGCCCATGACACAATTTCCACCTTTTAATGCCCAATGCTCTGTGTGTATATGCAATGTATTTCCTTTACCCACTCTCCAGTTTAGGTTGTTTTTACATCTTAGCTGTAATAAGTGCTACAATAAATATGAGGCAATGATATCTTTACGGTGCACTGATTTGATTACTGTGGATGTTGAGCCCAGTGCTGGCAAAGCTGGACCAGGTCATAGTTCTATTTTTATTTTTTTTGAGGCACTTTCATACTATTTTCCATAAAGATTGATGTACATTTCAAACAACTGTGTCCAAGGATTCCCTCTTCTTTACAACCTTGCCCATGCTTGCTATCTTTCATCTTGAAAATATGTGTTCCTACTGGAGTGTGGATTTGATTTTCATTTTCTTGATGACAAGTGATGGTGTACATTTTTTCATATACCTGGTGCCCAAGTATATGTCTTCACATCCTTGCTCTAATCTTAGGACACCACTGATACACATGTAAGAGTTACTGACTGAAACTTCATTGTGTGGTACATGACAGTCATTTAATTCTTTTTGAATTTCTTCCCATTCTATTATTGGGAAGAAGTGAGTTGCTTGATCAATCTAATTTATATCTGAAAATACATACACAATAATTTTTTTTGTGGATGGTTTGAAGTTTTTAAACAAGGATGCTGATCCAGGCATGATATTTATTGGTGGTGTATTAGAAGCAATATAATAACGAGCAATAAGACTTGCATTAACACTCACTGGATAGACTGATAGGCAGTAAATTAGAAGAATGAAAATGTTTAGTACAAATGAAAAAAGTCTATACTACTTGTTTTTGTAAAATTGTATATAACCAGTAATTTGTCCCATTCAAATCACAATGTATCTGTTTCAAAGCAATAGAGACATGAATTACATGTAACAAAGCAAAGGAAGTATAACTAGCTCATCATACATCCTGATGTTGTTCTGACTGTGCTTAGAATTGCGTGAAGAAAACATATATTTTTATCCTTCCTCCTTGCTTTCCTTTTTCTCTCACCCTAGTTGTTTTCTCTTTTGAATAATTTCTTTCCCTTTCCCAACACCTATTGTACGTTTTGGGTTCCATTAACTCTTTCATGTTATTACACTAGGGAGACAACATGATGTTTAAACATGTAGGTCAGATTTATTCCACTTATGAGTATGATCTCTATTTGCATGCATTTACCTATAAAAACCTTGAGTTTACCTATTTCATAGCTGAGTAATACTCCATCGTATAAAAATACCACACCTTTTTTTTATCCATTCCTCAGTTGATGGGCATTTGGGTTGTTTCCAAGATTTAGCTATGCAAATTGTGCTCCTATAAACATGGGTGAACATATATCACTGTGATAGGATGGTTTTAATTCTTCTGGGAAAATACCCAGAAGGGGAATAGCTGGGTTAAGTGGGACCTCTAATACTAGTTTTGTGAGGAATCTCCGCACTGATTTCCACAGTGGTTTCACCAATCTACACTCCCACCAGCAGTGGAAAAGGGTTCCTTTGTCCCCACAGCCTTTCTAGCATTTGTTATTGGTTGATTTTTTTAATGATAACTATTCTTTCTTGGGTAAGATGTAATCTCAGTGTTGTTTTAATTTGTATTACTTGAATAACCAATGATGGTGAACATTTTTTCTAAGTTTATTCAGCATTAGTATTTTTTCATGAGAAGTGTGTATTCATCTCAGATGCCCATTTTTTGATTGGGTCTTTAGATTTAGGAGACCTGATTTTCTTTATATGTTCTATATAGAAGTTCTTTGTCTGAGGGGCAGTTGGCTAAAAGTTTTTCGCAATTTGTGGATTTTCATTTTATTCTGTTGGTGATTTCTTTTGATTTGTAAAATCTTTTCAGTAAGAGGAGATCCCAGTTGTTCTTCTCTGACCCATTTTGATGAAGATAAAAATATGTATCATAACAACCACCGTTAATCTCTAACATTTTGTTCTGAAACCCTGTATGAATCTTTTTGCTTTTTCTTTGTTTTGTTTTTGTCTGTGTTGTTGGCATTTTGCTATTTTTCTTTTTTTTTTAAGTCTCTTTAAAATAAAAAAAAAGAATTGCATGGTACAAAAAACTTGGACTACACATAATGTACAAATATTTGAGAAGTTTGAAAGTAATGAGTTGAGGATTTGCGTCGGGTGGACTCATGGTGCTAAATGTCAGCTGCACATTCTCTGATGGCGCCATGTCAACCCTCATCTTACTGGATTTTAATGATATTGTCATTTGTTTGTTTTCCCAGCATGAACAGACTGTGATATTTACTTGTATTGAGAATTCTAAGCCCTGGCATAGAGCCCCATATAATTTTAACTAAGATGAATAGAAGATTCACAAAATGTTACAGAATAGTAGTATTGAAAGCCATCTATGTAGAGAATAATTATAAATAAAATTTAATTTCATAATAATATTATTTAAGTTTAGTAGAAGGAAGACAGTTGAAAGAAGAAAATCTTCTGGTCAGAGAAAAAGATAGCTGAGTAGAAGTAGAGTTCTCTCTGTTGGAGAACAGTCCATTTGACTCACCTTTGAAGTAAAATGATCTCTATTTAAAGTTAGTGTGGAAGCTGCATGTTTTGGTACATCACTGTCACCCTAAAACTGGTGAGGCAGAGGCAGAGGCAGAGGCAGAGGCAGAGGCAGAGGCAGAGGCAAAGACAGCCATGAATTTGAGGCCAGCCGGGGCTACACAGTGAGTTCAATACTCACCTGGATGGCATAGCAAGACTGTCTCAAAAACACCAAAAATAAATAAATAGTTGAAAACAAAATTGTCATACACATTGTTATGAGATAATCATATATATGAGGGTAAAATATCATTTATAGTTAAATACCATATATATCACTTGAAACATTTACTCATCCAAATGAATATTAAATTGCATCCATTAGTGCTTGCCCAGCCTTGAAAGGAATAGGTCTAAAAACTATATAATCTTATATACAGTACCCATAACACAGGTAGTACCATACTCATGATTTCAAAATTCAACCACTTAGTATTATTATCAGTCATAATTACATGATTTATAAGAAGCCATTCATTTAAAAAAAACCTAACAGAATTATAGGACTTTTGCTAGACTTGGTTTATTTGAGAAACTAGACAGAAAAAGAAATAGAACCATAAAAATATCAAATTTTAAGACAGATTCCAGTTATATGCAATTTTTTTTGTGTAGTCTACAATTGGAAAAATGAACAAGTATTTCTACAAAATGAATTTTGTTCCTCTAAAATTTGTTACCCCATATATTATATAACTATAAAATAAAAATGATTTAAAATGGTATTTCAAGTTTTACTATTTGGTTAAAATGTTTTCAGATGATATGTTGTATTTCACTATTTGGTCTTATAAATTACTAATACACCTCTGGTTTATGCTCAAGCCTATTGGCACTGAAAATGCTGAGTAGTACTGATTAGCTTCTGACCATCACCAAAGACATAATTTATGAATAAAGAAATGAAACCATATCATCACCTGGGAAATGAATGATTTCTCATTTTTAAAAAATTAATAAGAAAATCGGGGAAATAGAATTTACTTTAAGTCCTTTTTAATGTGTCTTGGCATTGAAAATTATTACACTGTCTACATTTGACGTGACCTTAATATAAGTTTAATTATATTTATAAAATTTCTAATAATTGAATGATATCATTCCTCTGCCTCAGCATCACTCCCATGCCTAGTTTGTATCCCCACCATCTCAGGAATGAAATCTAAACCTCAGCATTAGACTCTGTGACCTTCACAGTCTACTGCTTCTTCTTCCCTGGATTCTGTGCCTTCTGACTGTGTCTTCTGACTTATGAGGTACAGCCACACTCAGAACACACTCTACCCTTCTGACCCTGTTTCTCATTATGTGTTTCCACTCTAGAAATACAGTACAGTGTGCATAGCATGGTTGCATAACGTCACTCTTCGTGGATAGATGGATACGCTGGGGATGCTGTCTTTTCTATAAAGCCTCACACAAGTTTCTCTTCTCACTCATCAGGGCATCTACATTAGATCATGTGTGGACAACTTGCTATGTTTCAACATTTTGTATCCCTTAAGACTGAGACAATCTCTGTACATTGTAGTGTGTACACAGCACATAAGGGTAAGGGAATCAAGTCATTAATAGGTATGAACAGATACTGTGTATGTGTTGCTACTTTGTGGATTTTCATTATGACACAGTGAAGACTGTAATGTATGGTAAAGCAAGTCACACACAGAAGCTTGTTTTGAAGTGGGCTTATGAATGCACTCTCTTTGTTAAATTGTTTAATTCCTTTTATGTCCACTTTTATTGAAAAATAGACTCAGGAGGCTGAGGCAGGAGGATTGTTGTGAGTTTGAGATCAACCTGGAGCTCAAGCTCAAGATATACAAAGTGAGCTCAAGGTCAGCCTGAAATGCATAGTGAGAGCCTGTCTCAAAAAGAGAGAGAGAGAGAGAGAGAGAGAGAGAGAGAGAGAGAGAGAGAGAGAAATAGAACAATACTCTGAAGTTATTTGGGAAAGTGAATTTAACAATAAATTCATTTGCATGAAATATGTAGAAAAGAAGAGAAACATGATAAATACAGCTTCACATACACTTATCTTTGTATGAAAAATAGTTGATGGATTTCTCTATCTCTTAATTAGAAAATGACAGCTAGTAGGTGAAGTGTTTTGGCTTAGGAAAGCAAAAAGTGACCCAAATTTGACTGGGATTATGGTTGTACAGTTCTGCCTACATGCTGAAGTCCACTGAGACATGCATTTTAAATTAGTGGATCGTACGGTATGCACATTTTTGGGTTAATACAGTCATTTTATTTTTTTAAATTATGATTCATAAAGAAATAAGGGTGAAGTAAAAGAAAGATAGAAATAATGAAATGAACTGAGAAAATATTCAGATCTGACCATGTCATTGGCCTGATCAAGCTGCCAATGGACCTTTGAAAAACATGATGAGAACACAGGAAAAATACATTTAATATTTATTCACCAATTAACTAAACAACTCAGCGTTTCTCAGTAAAAGTTATGACTGTCTTCCACAGCCAGGTTCACATGCCACTAAGACAGTCACAGCCTTTCCACTGTGACAAATCCACTACTGTCGTGAGTTCATGAATACTTAGTGTCCCACCGTCCCTCTTAGCCTACTATCTGTAACGCTCATGCCACAGGGTCTCTGACCCCTTTTCCTCCATTGTACTGCTCCTCTCATAGTCAGCATTGACTTTAACATTGCCAAATCCACACTAAATTCTTATTTTTCCTCTAAAAGGACGATTAAATGATAAAGTTGTATTTTACTGGAATTTTCTTCTCATTTCATTCCTAAGTTACTGTATCATCACTATTTGTAGTTTATTATTGTGCTTTTTCTTAAACTTTTTGCTGATCTTTCTTCCAGTTCTCCAAGAATAAGGTTAGTATTGACCAGTGACTCGATGTTCAGCATGTACTGCTGAAAGTGCAGGATCCAAGGTTCATCCTGCCAACATCCAAACTTACATATTCACACTATGTTTGAATTCTTTCCAGTCTGATGTTGACTAATCCTCTCTCCAGCTTCTCCTGCTCACTCTATTGCCCAGTTCCAATGTGTAGAAATCATGCTTGACTTGTTTTCTTATGTTTTACAGTCAATCTGTCAGCCTACTGAGAAACTTTAACTTCCAAAAATTCTGAATTTTCTATCTTAACCTAGTAATTCCTCCTTTGGTTTATATCCAGATAACCTCTCAAAGCCTTATGTACTCATAGGTGGGGCTTTTTGGAGGTGGCTAGATTCAGGGTGTGTGATACTGAGATTAAAGGTGTGTAATAATTTAATTGGTTTAGCGTAGTTCTGTTGTAAATATGGAAGACCCAACCTGGCTGTGAGTAGCACCAACCAATCGGCTTTAGCCTGCATGGATCACAAAAGGAAAGCTGGAAGACAGGCTGCTGCTTTGCTGCCTCCTGCTGCCCTACTGTGGACTGTTTTCTTCTCTGCAATGGCCCTCTTCCATGCTACCTTACTTGGGACCTGAAAGCTCTACAAACTGTGTGCTGAAATAAATCTTTCCTCCTTTAACTTAGGGGTGTCAGTATTCCCATCCAGCAAGGAGAATTTAACTGAGACAGCTTCCTCATCCAAATCACCATCCTCTCTCAGCTAGTTTGCTTGTGTCTCTTTGCTTCCAAATTTGTTCTCTTACACTTCACTCAGATTGATGTTAAAGTCTTATATTTCCTTTCTTTATTTGCTTATTTATTGATTGATTGATTTTATGGAAAAAAGAATTTTCAAAACAGGAGAATAACAATATTTTATACTTTGCATATTGTTATCTTTAAAGTAATTACTCAGAGTACGAGATGCGTATAAAAATTCTTCGATGGATAATAGCTCAAACCATCCTTTTCTAGAACTGGGAGACACTAATAGTGCAAGTAACTTGCATTTTTTCTCCCTTTCCCCTTCCTTCCTCTCCCTTTCCCCAACCCTAGTGTCTTTTTCCTTTTAAACAACTTTTTCCCATTTCACTGCATGTGTTGTACATTTTAGACTATGTTTACTCTTTCAATTCCTCACATCAGAGAGTTAATACAATGTTTCCAAATGTGAGTCTCATTAACTTGACTTATGAATACGGTCTCAAGTTGCATCTATTTACCTATAAAACTCTTCAATTTATCCTTTTTTTCACTGAATAGTACTCCATTGTATAAAATACCACATCCTTTTTATCCATTTCTCCATTGATGGGTATTTGGGTTATTTTCAAGATTTATCTATAGAGTGGAAAGTAAAATTTTCTTTTAAATAGTAGCAGCAAACCCTACTTGCAAAATTATAAAACCTTGGCCCCTGACTGGAGCAGTTTCCAGTAATTTATGTAGCCTATTTATTGAACACACTTTTGTCATGTTTTGCTTTTTACTCCAGTGTTAGTGATGGTAGGAATTCATCCATTTTATTTGAGAGATACCCTCAATCCCAGAACATGGACTGACACCTAGTAACGGCCCAGTGTGTATATTGTGAAACACTACAGGAGTTAACGAATGTTAGTGTCATTGCAAAACCCATTCCATGGTGAGCTCTGCCATTAGGAACCTGCTTTTTGCTGTGCAACAGGTTATATAAAACTTATGCTAATGAGGGTGCCAAGGTAAATTCTCATTAAGTTTAATATGCATCATTTCTAATTTCTATTTTACAGACCATAGGTGTGGAATAAAACAAACATCTTGAAGTTTCCATAAATATAAATAGGTCACTGAGTAGAAAAATGTGAGAAAAGGGACAATTTTTGAACGGTAATTTCTCAGGCAACAAATCTAGAAGGAAGAAAGGACAAAGAGTGGCTGCTGGAAAATCCCTGTAACTTGCTACAAGAAACATTTACTGATGGCTGCTAAAATTAGAGGCAGAAAGCTGTAAAGGAAGACAATATTTACTGAGTCCTGATGTATATTCCTCAAACATTTGTTAACTTATACATGAACAATAGTCATTCATAATGCAAATACCTGCTAGACTATCTCAATCAATTATTAACAACACATAAAAATTATTAACTTCACAAATAATCAACCATATTGACATCATATATCCCCAGATGTGCTATATTTAGAATAGCACATCATGTCCATGTTGTTTTTTCCCCAGGTGCACAATCTTATTCCAATCATAAAAAGCCAACCACACATTAAGTGGAATTCTACATGTAGTGAAAATCCTATTTTTCAGCATTGTCAGGGCCATGAAAGACTGAACAAGTCTTAGTGATCATCACTTACCAGTGTACAGGAAGGAGACACCTTCTGCAAAGAAAGGATTTAGGTGGAAAGAAACAGATGACCTTCAATCAAACCTGTAGGTAGCTAATAAAATTGACTAAGAGAATCGTAATTTTGGTGCCTATGTTCCAGCTATGAATAAGATGTTAATATTAAGGAGAACTTTGTCATGAAAGATAGCAACTCTGTTTTATATTGGCTACTCTTCTGTATTTCTAAAATTGTTTCAAAACAAAAAGTTCAAACAACCTTTAAAAAGATAACTTTGAATTTTTAGTATTTCCTTCTTGCTGTAGTGAATTACCGTGAGGTGTGCCAGCCCACCTTCAAAGATTAACTGTACTTGACAGCAGGGCACAAATTTTTGTATCTAATTGGGGCACAAATATGTCTAATCATTAGCTTGTTTGCTGTGAGAGCAACTTATGCTCACTATACAGTGCATTCCTTTGTTTGTAAATTGTGTTGCACTTCAGAAAACCTTTCATTTGCTAACAGAAGAAAAACACACAACTATTTCAAACTTTAGTGTGTGGTTTCAACTAGTCCAACAATTTTACATCCGATTTCCTGGCTAATATAAATTAATAGCATTGAGTATTCCAGAGCTTGTAGGAATATTTCATACAGAAATGTCTCACTGTGTTTTTAAAAATTTATTTGTACATGGAATTGACAATTCTTATGAAACAAGCCCTTAAAAATATAATTGTTAGGAAACTGTTTAAAAAGTAAACACAGCTTTTGAAGTCTTGAAAAAAAGCAAAATAATATCCATGACTAGCTAGCTAGACAAATCCTGAAAAGACAATGATGTATAACCACAAATATAAATTTCATCTGGGGAAAAACAGTAAATATAATTCTGTGAGATGTAAGTCCCTACATTCCCATGGCTCTGAAGGTCTTTCCCTCATTTGCCTGCCTTTACATTCTCTACAGAAAAGGTGAAGCGATTTTCAAGCTAAGCCCCCAGTACAAACACGGAAACGCTAAAGCCACCACAGATACAAGCTTCCATAAGAGCTCCGTATTCAAAGTAATTTTCTAAGCAGAGAGGAAATAAGATACCTGTACGAAACCTCTTATAAAATATTTAAAATTGGGGTGTTTATCATTTTATATCTCATTAAAAGCTTATGTAACACCGTCTTTATAGAGATACATGATATTTATTGCTATCCTATAAATTGAGATGATTCACAGTGTGTTTAGAACACACATTCCTGCCGGGTTATACGTACAGCACAATTAACTTTATATATGTATTTCAATTAACTTAGACTCAACACTGAAAGTCCATGATGATGAGAATGCAACCAAAACAATCAGTGTTGTTTTCTCTGCCACTGCCCTGCCTGAGTCTCACCTGGTGATGTAGGATCAGGTAACTTACTATTTTGACTATACTGCTTGCTATCAAGAGATCATGTATCCCACCTTACACATTGCCTACCGTTTCATTGGCTTTTTACCCCCCAAGCCATATCTGATTATGGGATTCTGTACCAAGACAGTGACTGTTCCCAGCCTCAGAGCCGGCTTCCCTTCCTCCACCACATGGTTCTCCTCACAGGAGCTATAGTTGCCTCTTCCCTTCTCTGTGCAGTTTAAGTAAAAATTTCTCTCTTAATGAACTTAAGGACAAGCTCCTTTCCATCTACCCCATGCCTTCTCCTCCTCCTCATCTCTGGAGAGAACTTAAAGTTTTTGAAAATGGAGGATACACCATTCCTCAAAGGAATAATAAATGTCACTGCAGTATCTACTTGGATGAAGAGAACAAAGAAAAACATATAGAAAACGATGAACTTCCCGTGGGTAAACTAAGAGAGGTGGAATTATTCAGGCAATCTCATAGAAAAATAATCTAACAGGGAAAGCAGGCAATATGGGCCAAATAATCTCCTCCAGTTGTATGTTAATAACTACAACACAAACTAAATGTTATAAAGCTTTCCTTAATGTGGGAATAACTTAGGGCAAAAGTAACTGTGTATATAAGGAATCCAAGCATTTCTTATGATTTTACCTGTATTAAAAGTCATACTGAAGTCATCCTCCCTAATTTTAAAATAAATTTTATTTTACATAATGCAGGTAGACAACATCATATTATGAGATACACAGATAGTAAAATTGTTACTGTAGTGATATAAATAATATATTCATAATTTCACAGTTACCCTTTTTATGGAGAGAGCCACAGAAGTCCTAAATCATTTAACAGAAATCTCAAATAGGCCAATATTATTAATTTATTTTGTACCTTAGAAGTACAGATTTGTTTATCTGCTTATCTTCTCCCCTGTGTACCAGGTGCAATGGGCTGATTAATGGACTGAATGCTAATGCTGAGCCAAGCTAGAGATTATCCAATCTAGAAGGACACTTCCCAGGGAAATTGTGACAATTCTCATGGTTAAGAAACGCCTGCAAAATATAAATTCATAGTGCCTAAAATTGCTCAGTATGATATTTTAAAGCTCCTTAAATGATTTTAAGGTACATCCAAGTATGAAAACTAGTAATACAATCTAAATTATTAATTTCTAAATAGGCAAATGACAGACAAATGATGTTTTCAATTTAGAGAGCTTTGACACAGCAAAACATATTCAAATCCAACTATCCTTAGTCTTCCAAGTATTTCTCTTTGTAATTTGCCAACTTTTGTAGAAATCAGTTTTAAAAGTAATTTTCTACACATGGCTGAATAACACTTTCACTTAGAGTGGTTTCTACTCTTTGCATTCAAAAACACACTAGAAGGTAGATTGAAAGACCTTGTTAAATCTCAGAAAAACATGTGTGGACTATAAAGATAACTACACAGATGTTGCTGTTATTAAAATTCTGTGTTTATGACAGGAAATCATTTAAATTGTTTATTGCAATGACCATAGGACTTGATTTTTTACTATAACTTTGGAATCATTCCCCCAAATTTATCGTTCCTCTCGGATTTTTTAAATTTTCAAAAGAAATTTTTGTTATCCCATGTTTGCAGCACACAATGTTTCCACCCATTCTGTGGAAGTGGAACATGGACAAAGCACACGTGGGCTCTTTGTGGTGCCCCTTCTCCCCTGCCTCCGTATTCTGAGCCCTCCCCTGTGAGAAAGACCTGCTTCCCCACTTTCCACAACTTATTGTTACTTTGCTCTTATCATTTGAGCTTCTCATTCAGAGAAACCATGCAATAAAGCTTGTGTGTCTGATTTACTCCACCTAACATCATAGCCTCAAAAGCGCGTGCATTTCCCTACAAGTGGTTCAAGCTCATCTTTCTTAATGGTCCAGTATGCTTTTCACCTGATAATTACACTGAAGATAATCCAGTGAGATCCTTGAGCATTTAAATTATTCAAATATTTTAAGCACTATCTAAAGTCACAGGATCAGTAAACTAGTGGTAATACTTCAAGGAAACTTTGGGATCGGTTACCCATTTCAGCAAATATTCATGACGTATGTCCTCTTTTTACTTGAAGAACATCAAGAACTCTACTATTAAGTTTTGAAGGTCACAAGTTAATGGTCCTTAAATTTCAAAGATTTCAAAGGCATTTTCAAAGATAAACATTCTTTTGGTGCAATAATAGCATTCAGTTTCATTCATTCACTCACTAGACCATTTTGTCTAGAAATATTAAAAGAAAAAGCACTATACATCAGATATAGATTACACTAACAACACTGCAGACATAATACACAGTAATGTGAAATACGTCTGAAATGTTTAACTATGATCATGTCAAATAGCTTTGCATATGATTTGCTCTATTGTAATTTGTCTACTAGTGCTATTCATTCACCATAGAAAAGATAGTAGATTATATTTGAACTTTGAACCTTGACTGTTTTAAAAATGTGAAGACATAACAATAATGCATGAACAACTGACGCTCAATATTTCATCAGTACTTATTTTGATCTTAAAAATCTGCAAAAGACCTTGGGTATACTATTGACTTATTGCCTAGTTGTTTTACTTAAAAACTACAACTGATTTGATTAGGTCTTTCTTTTATTTAGGGTCAAAATACAAAAATGAGTTTTCTTGAAAGAGGTGTACATGTGAAGAAGAAAATGTTTATGAAGGTCATTCCCTTCTAGAATGATGACAGAATGATGGTTTTGTTCATCTGGATGTCCCCAGGACAATTCTAGAGCCAGACATTGTGTTATTAAATATATATCAGTCATCTTCTAAGTTTGAAGATACTTTCATTCATATTGAGAAATACATGTTTACTATTAGCATTATTTATGCTGTTTATGTTTTTAGGTACTGAATTATTTTTGGTAAATACTAGGAGAAGAAGTGTCAGAATCACTCCAGGACAGGAAGATATGTTTGTCAAGTTGATACTTTCTAGAATATTTTATACCTTTCTGGGCCTATGTAATCAGAAAGTAAGTCAAACAAATAAGAATGATTCAAGTTAGTACTAGGAATTCTCACATCTGAGTCTTTTGTGAGTAAATTTTATATAGAATCAGATGGGTCCAGAAAGTTTTATAAAAATAAATATATGAATATATTTAGGAACTTTCTGAACTTTGATGGATTAATGTTTTAAGGGCATCATCAAGTGGCAAATTGGGAGCATATTCAGTGACAAATTTATATATGCTTACAAAGTATTGAAAAACTTACTCTGGGTATCAATTATTTACTAATTTACATTTTATCTTTCTAGAGAAATGCCAGAGCAGCAAGGCTGATTATGAGCATTATATTCACAGGGACATATAGCATCTGTAACATAAGGAAGTGTACAGTGTCAGATTCACTGTCATAATACTAAAGTTATGACTAATGAATTACTGGATGTGCCTTTGCTCCCTTATGGCACCTTTGATATCAATAGTATTAATTCCATGGGCAGGAACTTCAGTCTTCTGTGCCTGGAAGACCAGAGACTCCACAACCTTAACGATGTGTCCCAAGGACTGCAATGAGCTGTTAGGAGACACAACTCATACAAAGTGGCCGCAAATACAACATTCACAAAAATGCGAATATGCGCTGCTCTTTGTCATGAACTGTATATGAATGAACTTAAAATAAATTTATCAGTGAAATTTATCCTTTCTAGTACTATAGTTAATAATATAATATAATGCACAACAGAATGAGAGACAAGTTGGATTTTTTTCAACATTGTGGGTGTGAATATGTTCCTCACCCTGTTCTCTTTCTGAGTTACAGTAAAAATAGTATCTTGTTTTTCAAACAGCTTTAGTGGAAATCTCTAATATGATCTCCACATCCAAAACACTGGGCCTCATATATGTGTAAATACAAATAGAAAATGTTTTAATTTTAAAATTATGCTAATTTAATGGAATTTTGAGTATTTTTAGAGCAGTAGTGTATGTATCTAGAATTGTTACTACCAAACATTTTATGGACTTAAAAGTAATAGAAGGAAATTCTCAGCAATGTGGTGAGAAAAAAATGAGTAAGACCTACTTGCATTTATAGATTCATAAAAGAGAGAGAGGGAGAGAGAGAGAGAGAGAGAGAAGAGGAGAAGAGAGAAGAGGAAAGAAGAGAGGGAAGGAGGCACAGTGGACAACCCATGACCCCGGTGCCATTACCGTCTGAGTCTGGGCACTCTATGCGCCTGGTGAAGACAGGAGATCCTCACTCAGAAGGCCCATGAACTGCTATTACTGGGGTTTGCATGTGGGCCCTCCACACGCATGCCCTGTGCTGGTGAGGGACTGGAGTAGGCACTGCGCAAGCTGTTGGCATTGTGATTTGGGACTGGGCTTCACTTGTGCCCTGACCTCCTGGAGGGCACAGACACAGGCGGTCTGTGATCACCACCAGCACAGCCTGTGTCTGGCCCCTGTGCACGTCCTGAATTTCCTGGAGAGACAGAATCAGGTGCTCCACCAACTCTTAACCCTGCAGTTCGTGTCTGGGTTTTGCCTCTACCCTGACCAGCCTAAGGACACAGGACCACTGGTCTGGGATTGTGCCACCAGTTCAACACAATTCTGGCTCAAATACATGTCCTGAGCTGTGAGGACACACTCAATGAGATGGTCTGCCATCAGCTGACATCATGGTTGGTGTCTGATACCTGGGAGAACTAGATACACTCCATTTCTGCCAGAAGACCCCACACTATACAGCACATCTCAGCAGACACTGAGGTGAATCCTGATGACCAGGCAAACTAGGACACTAGAGACCTTTGCTGAGCTGCCAGAGAAGAGGGAAGCTGAGTGTTCTACCTCTGGCATCAAACCTGAACAGATGAAGAAATAAAACGCAATCTCAGAACTCCACCCCATGCTGAACAAGTCCAGGAGACATTGATATAGGAGAACTTCTCAAATGCACACCTGAAATTGCTGAAATGATTGCAATGGAAGTAATAAAAAATTCCATCAGGTAATAGGAGAGATCGGATAAGAAATAATCTCTCAGAAAAAAATGAAATGACAGTAATAATGAAAGAAATGCTCAGCATATCTACAGAAGAAATATATTAAAAAAATAGATGAACATAGGCATCAGATAGAAAGATTACATGAACAATATAGGAGTGACCTAGAACACATAAAACATACTCAGAGAGATTTCCAGGACATCAAAACTTCCATTGAAAGCGTGCAAAACCACTTAAATGAAGTGGAAGATAGAATTTCAGATCGTGGAGACAGCATGGTAGCTACGGATCATGAAAGAAAGGATTTCCTAAAATTAACAAGGATCTAGGAAAAATCATTCAACAGTTTAAAGACAAGGCAAAGAGAAATAATCTCAGACTAATAGGAGTAAATGAAGCATCAGGAGAGAACACAAATGTCATAAAAAGAACACTTGCAGAAATAATAGAAGAAATTTCCCAAGCATGGAAACAGAAACTGTGATACAGTAAATGAGGCATATAGAACTCCTACTAGTCACGACGCTAATAAAATTACACCCAGACATATAATAATCAAGATCCCAGATCTCCAGCCAAAGAACACAATATTAAAAGCTGCTTGGGAAAAGAAACAGATCACTTATAAAGCCCATCAGAATCACAGTAGACTTATCAACACAAACCATCCAACTGAGAAGAGCTTGGAGCAAAGTACTACAAGTCTTAAGAAAAAGCAGCTTCCAACCAAGAATGATGTATCCTACCAAACTATCCTTCAAGTTTAATGGAGAAGTACAATATTTCCACAACAAAGAGTAATGGATGAAATTTATGAGTGCCAAAATATCCTTATAAAAAGTACTAAAACATATTTTAGGCAGGGAAAACAAATGACTGCAATTTCAAGAACAATAATAGAAATGAACCCTCAAGAAAAGCAAGCAATTAAACAGGTAGAAAAAGTACAAAATCAACAGCAAGTAAATAACATGACAATGATAAGCCAACACATATCAGTTATAACCATAGATGTAAATGGCTTCAATTCACCAGTCAACAGAAACAGCCTGGCAGAGTGGATTAAGAAACAAAATCCAACGATATACTCTATACAGGAAACACATTTTACTCAAAAGGAAATCTATAGACTGAAAGTTGAAGGATGGAAAACAATTCCCCATGGAACAGGAACCCAGAAAAAAGCAGGTATAACTACTATGTTTGCAGACAGTGTAAACTTCAAACCAAGAATAATCAATAGAGATAAAGAAGGCCACTACATTCTTGTTAGGGGAAAACTGCAAGAGGAAGAGGTAACAACACTAAACATGTATGCACCAAATATCAGAGCCCGAAACTATACAAGACAAATCTTAACAGACCAATCTCCCTAATGAATGTAGATGCAAAGATGCTTAGTAAAATACTAGAAAATAGAAAGAAGCAAATCATCAAGATAATCATATACCATGACCAAGTCAAATTCTTTCCAGGAATGCAGGGTGATTCAATATTCACAAATCAATAAATGTCATACACCATGTGAATAGAGCCAAAGACAAGATGCAGAGAAAGCTTTTGACAAAGTCCAACATGCATTCATGATAAAAACTCTACAGAAAATAGGAATAGATGCCTTTACCTCAATCTGATCAAAACTATGAGAAACCAACAGCATACATCATACTAAATGGACAAAAACTGAAAGCTTTTACTTTAAAATCAGGAATAAGACAAGGATGTTCACTGTCATCACTCCTGTTCAACATAGATCTGGAAACACTAGCCAGAGCAATTAGACCAGAGAGAGAAATGAATGAAATAAGGATAGGAAAGGAAGAAATAAAATTATCACCATTTTCAGATGACATGATATTTTACATGGAAGACCCCCAAAACCCCACAAGAAAACTCCTTGAATTAATCAACAAATTCAACAGTGTAGCTGGGTACAAAGTCAGCACCCAAAAATCAATAGCATTCCTATACATAAACAAAAAACAGACAGAGAGAAATTAAGGAAACCATATCTTTCACAATAGCATCCAAGAAATTAAAATATTTTGGAATCAATCTAACAAAAGACATAAAAGATATATTCAAGGAAAACTACAATACTCTGAAAAAAGAGATCAATGAGTATTTCAATAAATGGAAAAATATTCCTTACTCATGGATAGGAAGAAACAACATTGTGAAAATGTCCATACTACCAAAATTGTTGTACAGATTCAATACAATTCCCATTAAACTACTGTTAGCATACCTCACATACCTAGAGTAAACATTCCTTAAATTCATCTGGAAGCAGAAGAGACCCAGAATAACAAAAGCAATCCTGGGCAACAAGGACAACTCAGGTAGCATTATAATCCCTTACCTGAAATTATAATAAAAAGCTACAACATGGTATTGGCTAAAAACAGACCAGAAGATCAGTGGAACAGATTGGAAGACACAGACACAACCACAAATACACATAGCCACCTAAACTTTGATAAAGTGTCCAAACAAACTCACTGGAAGAAAATAGCCTTTTTAAGAAATAATGCTGGAAAATTCGCTTGCCACCTGCCAAAGACTATCAATAGACCTGAGTCTATCACCATGCACCAAACTAAAGTCTAAATGGATCACAGATCTCAATATTAAAATAGAAACACTATACCTATTGGAAGAAAAGGTAGGTAAAAACCATGAAGACATGGTGATAGGCAGAGAGTTCATGAACCAAAACCAAACTACAAGGGCAATACTTCAAAGAATCAACAACTGAGATTTCATCCTACTGCAAAATTTATTAAACATCTAAAGAAATCACCAGCAGAGTAAAAAG
Source organism: Dinomys branickii (assembly GCA_004027595.1). NCBI lineage: Eukaryota > Metazoa > Chordata > Mammalia > Rodentia > Dinomyidae > Dinomys > Dinomys branickii. The sequence goes on along the minus strand of PVLD010003777.1, from coordinate 108,596 downwards.
AAAACCCACAAATAGGGAAACAATTTTAGCTACCTGTCCCTCAGATAGAGGTCTTCTATCTAGAACATATAAAGAATTAAAAAACATCAGAACCCCCATTCAAAAACCCAATCCAAAAATGGCCAGCTGAGTTGAATACACACTTCTCAGATAAACAAATACAAATGGCAAATAAATACAAGAGAAAATGTTCAATATCATTAGTCATTTGAGAAATGCAAATTAATGTTGAGATTTCATCTCACCCCAGTAAGAATGGCTAGCATTAAGAAATCAACCAATAATAAATGCTGGCAAGGCTATGAAGAAATAAGGACCCATCTCCATTGCTGGTGGGAGTGCAGACTGGTACAACCACTGTGGAAATCAGTTTGGAGATTCCTTTGCAAACTAGGGCTAGAGGCCCCATTCAACCCAGCTTTTCTCCTTCTGGTTGTTTTCCCAGAAGATCTGAAAACATCTATCACAGCAATATATGTTCACAGCAGTGCAATTTGCAATTGTTCAATTGTGAAAGCAACCCAAATGTCCACCCACTGAGGACTGGATAAAAAAATTGTGATACTTTCATATAATGGAATCTTACTCAACTATAAAGAAAGATAAACTCGAGAGTTTTATAGGTAAATGATCACAACTAGAGACCATACTCATAAGTGAAATAAATCAGACCTTCATGTGTAAACAATGTATTGTCTCACTAGTGTAAGAACCTGAAAGGGTCAATAAAAACTAGGAGGTATGATAGACATTGTGAAATGAAAAGAAAATGCTCAAAAGTAAGGGGCACCTGGGGTATGGGAAAGGAGAAGGGAAATTATGGATATATGGATATACAGAACAGCTAACATAGTTGTACTATTGTCTTCTATTGCTTTACTGAAAGGAACAGTTAATGAGTACTTGTTCGATCAATATTGCATGTCTCTATTTGTTTTCCTGAGCAACCACTTTAAAGATATCAATATGTAATACAATAACCATTATTAATTTCCTACAACTTTGTCTATAATTCTATTGTTTGTATTGTTCTTATGCTATCTGGTAAATGGATGTCTGTTTGTTAATATGTTTCCTTCTTTTATTTTTAAAATGAATTTAAAAAAAGAAGAGAGGGAGGAAAGGAGACTTAACAACTTGGGGATACTTGTAAAACTGCAAGAATGGACCTAGTATTTTACACGACCTAATATTTTATATGCAGTGTATATTTATCTCCTTGGCTTAGGAAGCCACTTTCTCACTCTGTGTTCACAGGCTCCCTCTTCTGTGCATGCCTCCCCAGTGCCTGAGCATGTCAACTGCCTCTTCTCATTCGGGCCCGGCCACACTGTAGTAGGGCCCCACCTTAATGTTCCTATCTCCACATTCACGTGCATTCTGCAGTCCTGGACATTAGGGGTAAAATATACGAATTTTGGCAGCAGAGCCCAGATCACAATAGTTCAAGAGAGAGAAAAGCTAAACCCATTAAAAAAATCAGACTTTCACAGGAAGTCAGAATAAGATATTTCCTTTATATATTTTCTTATGAAAAATATATTTCTATTTCTATGACTTAGCCTGATATGCACCCATCCTAGAAATGACTCCTTGGAGAAAATGAGGTTTGGAAATTAGGAAGAACATCATGCTGAAGAATTAAAAGTTATTCCTTACTGACTCAGCTTAAGAGAAATATCCCACATCCCAGCATGACAAACTTTACTTTAAATAGAAAAAAAAAAGATAGAAACATATATGTATTTAAAACTTGGAAAAATAAATTGTCATCATCATAGTGTTTTAGGATCACTTACAGATTTACTAAATCTCTCAAGTTATAAACATGCTTATTCTGTGATTCTACCCATGGAAGGGAATCCCCAGCTTGTAAAATACAGTAACTCTCCTAGAAACTGAGAACAGCCCCAGTAAATTACACAGATCCTTATGGCCTCAAAATAGGTCTTCTTACCTTCCTTATCTTTCCAAAATGACACCTACTTGGCAAGTGATAAAGACAGACATGGTCCACAGTTTTGTTTGACTTATATACACAAGTGTTATTTGGTGTTTTCTTTCTTATTATTACTGTGGACACTATGAGTAAGAATTTAGGTATCTATTTCTCCATATTATCTATAATTCTTTGCAAAAGCAAATGAACCTAATTCCCTGCCAAAGATATTAAAGGTGTACTTTAAGGAAATAGTAGTATTCAGAATGTGGTTTGGATGAACAGATCACTTATTATAAACACATAAATGAATGTTAGTCTACAAATGTCACAGCACCTTTAGACTTAGCAGCCTGATCCACAATATTAAACTAGAAAGATAAATTTGATTGGTTCATGCCCAAGTCTCTCACATATTAGGTATGTACTGGGATGTCACTAGAGTCACTGTGGGATTCCATGATTACCCAAGTCTCAGAACTGGGAGCATGGTCTTTTTATTATTAACAATATTATTTTAAAAGTTTTGCTTGTACTGTATTCAGGGTTTCCAAGGGAATAGATTTAGTACAGGGCACGTAATTCATAGTATTCTTTTATAATATTCACCCAGAAAATCAGTTGCAGAAGAGTGCAAGAGATCTGGCCATGCACTAGAGACCCAAAGACTCCAGCTGAGGGCCTGGATCCCTTGACAATGTTCTGCATGAGTCCAGCTGAAGATCTAGAGCCATGATAATGTTCTGTAAGAGTCCATATGGAGGCATAGAGCTCACAACAATGTCCTATGCAAGTCCATACCAAGGATCTGCATTGGGAAGACTCAAAGGCCAGTGGTGAAATCTAGAAAGTCTGGGCCAGCAGGATAACGGATCTGTGCCCCCGTGCTGAGAGATGTGCCCTGGAGGCAAGAAACAACTATTCTTAAATGAAGGACCAGATCTCCTCGAAAGAGAACCTCAGCCGTCCTGAAAAACAGTGAGAACTTGAGCTCCTCTGACGATGAGAATTCCGAAGTTCATATCAGGAAAACCAGCACGACAAGCTTCTCCGGGAGAATCAACGATAAACATGTTACAAAGGAGGCTCAGTCAACAAGACCAAACGTGTGCCGTGGTCTGACACCTCTGTTCTTTTCCTCTGCTGTCGTCTCTTACGGTGACAGGGGTCAGAGTGGTGGGACCAGCGCTGGGATCACCCCCTCTCTTCCCAGTACATCCGCTTTCATTTTTAATTGACTCTCTGCTAATCCTGATCAATATTTTCTGCTGTATTGTTGCCAGGAATATACTAACAGCTTTTTCCTGTATAAACCAGATAAGCCATGTCTAGTGGCACTTGTGGAAGTTTTCTCTCTTTTACTTCTTTTCATTTCATATGTGATATTATCTACTTTTTCATCTTTTCTTAATAAAAGGAAAAATATCTGATGGATACAATATGTTCCCTTTATAAAGAAGGCTGTATTTTATACAAAAAAAAACCTCTTGGGGAATTCTAGTATTACTTTAAAAAAGAATTTTCTTTTCCCTCAAAATAAATACCTTGAAACAAATTCAACCCAGTGACAATTTGAGTACATGGCTGTAAAACCACACAGCTATGTAAGTCAGCGAACCACAAGCCAGATAGCCTCAGGAACGTGCAACGGTGTCTGTGTCTTACAATGTTCCAAGAAAAGGGCTAACAAAAGGCAACCTCCACCACTTTTTGAGCAATTAAGTACCATGGAGGAAGAGGCTGTCTTACACATTTTCTGGGACAGCTTTGCATTCCACTTCATTCTTGGTATGTATTTATTTTTACAAAGGTTTGCATACACATAAAAATAAAAGCTCAGGTTATGATTGTACATCATCATAGTGTTCTTGAACAGGATGTCCCAGAAAACCAAGAGGAATAATATACCTACTGCACTGATGCACTTCGGCGCCTTCTCCAATAATCCCGCTGCCTCTGAGAATTACCAGCAAAGAGTTACTTTGCTGGAATTTGTTCTTTATGCATATCAAGTAATCAAAATATGTTCTTTTGTATCTGGCTTCATTCATATTGGTGAGGACAGTTGCGGTGTATTCATTCCCTTGCTCTTCTTGCGTTCCATATTGGGAATGCACCATCTTACGGTGGTGGCCACCTGGGCAGTTTCAAGTTTGTCAACAAGATGATTATCACCAAAGTAAATATTCCAGCATGTGTCTTGGGTAATACAGGCACGCATTTTTGTGGCTTTGACTTTCAGTCTTGTATTGATGGAATATGAGATATGCCGTAGCAGACAGAACTGTGGAATTCCCCAGTGCATTTCAAAGACATTTTTGCAAATTAATATTCTTCCTGTGGGATCAAAAAAATTTTCAGTTTTCCACAACTGGATACCTGGATGGCATTTTATATATACTTTTAAAAATATTTCTAAAAATTTTGTTATGTCTCATGTTGAATTCCTCTAGGGCATTTAATACTGCATGTGTCACTATCCTGTAATTTAATTTTCTATAGGTCTATCTTAAAATATTCTAGGGCACAAATATTACCAGAGATACTAACATCATCAGTATAAAGTGATGTGATGTTTTAAACCATCAGAATAGGTAATAATTACAAAGTCTGTATTGAAATATGTATCTATGTGTGTCTGACATATTTTATTGTACCAGTATGTGCTCCAGAGCAGTTTCAAAATGAGGGATTTATTACAAATTGCTACTCAGACCCAGGCACAAGCATGCTTTTGCTACAGAATGTAATTGCTTCAAAACAAGTAGGAGTTTTAGAAGTACACATTCACATTAAGGTTTCCTAGTTAGCTGATAGTTTGCTTGAGTTTTCTGAAGTTCTGAATGGGAGTACCAGGGTATGATTTACTTTTGATGTCTATGCTATTATGACCTCATGCTTTGTAATGTTGTGAGGCTGGTATGATAGTTAAAAGCAATAAAAACAAGGACACCAGGATACTTTTGTGTCAGTGTAACAGACTCACATGCCTTGGAGACTAAGAAGACATAGCTAATTACACATACAGTTGCTAGAAAAGGATTCTGACATTCTGACATGTAGGTAAATTTGAGGTTACTGGGCATCCTGGCACTGCCAGCTGAGGGAGAGGCTGACGGGAAGTGTCTGCTCACACATTTGCCTTCACAGTCAGGGGCGTAGCCAGCTATTATCAGATGCCTTTGAGTCTGTCCGGTGTGCACACCCTGTGTATTAAAAGTCTTCCTGCTTTTTCCCATAGTGTTACAAATGCTCTTGAAATCTTTGTCAATACCTCTAAAGTACCAGATTAAAGCCTTAGAATCCGTGTGCTGTTTGACCAAACCGTGTACAGTTATACCACGTTTAAGTCATGCACTTATCCTATTGAAGAAATGATGTAATCTCTCTAGGGCACAGTAAGTCTCATAATTGTATTTGTTACTACAAGATGTTCTTATGCCTCCCAAGAAGAAAATTATGTTACATACAGAAAATTAGAAATTGGGTTACATGCGAATATATATATATTGGGCATATATGTCATATGTGCGGGTGTGGGTGTGGTCTTTTACATTTTAATAATAAACTATTTCTGTGCAGGAGAGCAAATAATCAGCAGAGCAAAATGGCTGCCTATAGAATGTCAGCCAATGTTTGCCATTCAAAATATATGTAAGGGACACAACCATGAAGCAGATGGAACAAAAAGAAATAATGTAGTTTAAAAAGTAAACAAAGAAGCCAAGTAAAAATGTATGAAGATAAGGCATAGAAAACGCCAGCAGGTATAAGGGGAAATGCTCAACAGCACTAATCGTAGGGGAAGTGTAAACAGAAAACACAGTGATTCGAGCAACTCTCGGGGTGGCCCTTACAGTAGAGGCAGGAAACAGGAGTGCTGGAGTGCTGGTAGGACCTAGAGCAAAGAGAGCCTTTCTGTACTGCTGACGGGGATGAAAATTAGCGCGGCTATTAAGCAAAACCTTTGAAGATTCCTCAAAAAAAAAAAAAAGTGCCTAAAATAGGACTGCTAAAATGTAGGTTTTACCTAGCACGGGAAATGCGCCTACATTTATGACAGCAAAGAGCACCTTCGCAAGCCTCGGGGAGGAGACCGGTGCTGGACAGCGGCGACAGTGAGCTGAGTGCTGTGTGTGGTGATGCTGGTTAGTAGCACGGGGGACAGTGTCCTGCGGGGGGGACAGCAGCACTGGCTCACGAGGAAGGAGGTGATTTGTCTGCATGGGAGGCATAAGCACAGCGTTCAGATAGAGAAATGTCATTGGGCCAGGTAAGTTCTTTGAAAGAGCAATGTTCTCCCTCCAACCCTTGCTTCACCCTGGGCCCTGTATGCCTGTGATGCAAGGAGAAACAGCAGTGCCAGAGGAACACAGGGACACTGTGATTTGCAGACACAACTGCATGAGGCCCTGCCGCATCCTATTTGTGTGTGTGGCTTCCTTCCACCTTCCCCACTAAGTTAGAGACATTCAGATGCAGAGAAAACAATCTGTTGGTCACTTTGTCCTCTTTACTTGAAGAGCCTGCTCAAGTAGTTATAAATGTTTCTTCAAGATTAGACATACTATTTGTCTTTATTTTATCTTTGAAGTTCCAAAGGGTATTTTCACCATGTTACAAAAATATACAAAGAATTACAGAAATAAAGATTCACATTGCTGCAATAGAAAAATAGAAAATGTCAGAGGAAACATAACGACCAAACTATTTCAAAGTTCGTAAATACATGGACTTCATTCATATATATTCTACTTTAATATTTATAAGTCCATAAAGTGCCTTGTCTATCAATCAAGCAAATAATGGCTTGTGTTCATCTCAAAGACGCAGTGTACAAAAGTTATAAATATACATGACAGCACTATTTTAGACAGATTTATCTTTAGTGCTGTTAAGGGAGCAGCTATAGCTTCCAATAGCTATGAAGCCCTAATGGGGAGGCAATAGCTAGACTGCTGCTTCCACTGGTGAAGGCTGACCATCTGCCCCTGCAGGAACAGACCTAAGATAAAGGGAAAGTGAGTATGCTTTCTGGGGTGCTAAATGGCATGGGGAATATGGGGGGGGAAGGAGTGAAAAGCTAAATAGTAGCAATAAATAATAAAGTAGCCCATCAACAGATGAATGGATAAAGAAAATGTGATATATATACATTCAGTCATAAAGAAGGATAGATTTGAGTCACAAGAACATGGATGGACCCTAAAACCCTAATACTGTTAAGTTAGTTATCTCATAGATTTTCTAGTATGAGAAACTCACAATATAAATAATTTAAGAACAAAATAAAAAAGAAATGGTAAGAAACCGGAAGACAGATTACTTGGAGATGGGGAGAGGATCTGGGCGAGAAGGGAGACCAGAGTGGGAGGGAATAAACATGGCCACAGTGCAATGCATGGTGAACTAATTCCCCAAGATGGAGGTAATTGTTGTGCATCAGAATCACACAATAATGAAAAGTTTAAAGAAGAAAATAGGGTGAAGTGATACATTTAGCTTTATGTGTTTAGATTTAGGTTACTGTTTGTTGACAAATGGTGACTTTATGTCCTATGGGAGCTGAGGGGACTCTGATCTATGTGTCCCTCCTGCAGGGGCCAAATCGGAGACATGCGTATCTATCATCTCAAATATCTAGGACTTATTTTGGTGAGAATGTTTAAAATCTGTCTTTTACGTGTCTTGACACACACAGTGAGTTATTATCCTCCTCACTGTGCCGTGGAACACCATAACAGCCCTTTTTCCGGCAACTGTACCCAGCACCGACCAGCCTTTCCCCTGTGCCTGCTCTCCTGCTTTCCTCGGGTCAGTCCCTTTTACACCTGTTGCCTGACTTAAACCATTAGACGTATAGATTTACTAACAATGTAGTAGAAGGTGAACAGTAAATATCATCTATCTGTTCAAGACATATGGGAGACTGCCATGAGACCAAGTAAAATTTAAAAGAAACAGTACATACATAAGAGCAACAGCAAATAAATAGGGCAGACTTGTCAAGAAGAGAAAGTTCCAAAATTTTAGTGAATCACTGGTTAAGTATAAGCTGAGAAAATCTTATCTTTGTCAAGGGCTCTGGAAACAGGTGCTAGAACCAGAATAAGTGTGATTTAACATAAAAGTTATAAGTGAAAGATTGTAACACCACCTCGGACCCATTCACTATTACTGAGCAAAAGCCATCTGAATAGGTGATGATCCCTAAGGCAAGACAGGAGGATTCTTTTATAAAGAAATTAAAGACTGTCTTAGGAGAAAACTAGAGTAGGTAGAAATAGTACTGACACCTCCAGATGAAGCTCTTGGGTCCTCACATCTCAGTCATCTCACCCATACATCCTGGTTCTAGGTTCATCAGAAGTGATACCAATGATCCACAGTCACAAGACTTTGAGATTATACTGTATCTGTGACCACACTGTAAAATATTTAGAAGGCAAATAGAGTAGATCCTATATTTGAGCCAACCCTGAGACAAGGAAGTACACAAATTCAATAGAAATTATATGATTTAGGAAAGGAAGAGAAATCTTAAAAATGTCTTTCAATTATCTTGAAGGAGTTAATATATTCATAGAATAGAAACAGAAGGGTACACTATGAGAAAGTTGAAAAACAATAGGTGTTTTAAGACAAAAGAACAATCTTACAATCTCAACTCAAGTTTGGCAATACAAAATGCAGAAGGAAACTTTGGTTTAATCAATAAAAAGGGCACCAGAATTATAGAATGAAAACTAATAATTATCATGAACCACAAAAAATAGATATTGGTGATCCAATAGCTGTGAGCTCCAAAGAGAAGTAACAGAATAAGTCAGAGAAGGGAATTATCCACAGGCATGATCAAACAAGTGCTCAGAGTTAGAGTGCATAGACAATTTCAAATTACAGGAATGGAACTGAGTACAATTATGAAGAAAGCCAAACCATGCTTACATCACAATTTCAAAATATCAAACACCTACCCTGAGAAAAAGAAAATTCTGAGCTTCGAGGGCACTGTGTACTGGACATTGTGAGGGGGGCCACTCAATGCTACATCACAGTCTTGACCTCTATATGTATGTATCCAGTTGGCCTAAGATAGAAAAAGGGTCTTTGCAAAATTAATCAGATTAAAATGTGGTCATCATGGATTGGAGTGATCCCTGGTCCAAAGTCTGATTTTCTTCTCAAAGTGAAACTTAGCTACAGACCTGCAGAAACACAGGAAAATGTAATATGACCACAGGACACAGTTTGGAGGGAAGACTTACGGAATGCCATGGGCGAGGAGTGACGGAGGATGGAGTCCCGGGGCTAGGAGGTGATGGAGGAGGTTTGTGGTACCTCAGAGGGAGCACCGCTTGGCTGACATTCTTGTTTCAGACTTTTGTCTTGCAGAACTGTAAGAAAATAAATTTCTCTTGTTTTAAAACAGCCAGTTTATAGGATTTTGTCTTGAGCGTCATCATGAAATAACATGTATCAGTAGGGGCTGAACAAGGTGATCACAGAAGGATAGCAAAGTACACAAGGAAACTCTTCCTAGGAAAGGCTGGATGGTACAATTCAAGGGAAAATTATCTTCTAAGAACAGCGCTTTTCTAACTAGAATTTGTTACTGAGGATTTGGAAAAGATAAGGATATTTTTAGATATGCAATGACTTACACATTTAAACCATATGTGCCACTTCTTAGCAATTTATTTAAGGATGCCCTTGAGACAAATAATTAAACCATGAAATGGGAGGAGATTATGTCAGGGAAATAATAGACCACATTTGCAAAGCCAGTGATGAGAGTTCTAAGGTGGACATAGTGTGTAGGCTTGGCAAGCACCAGCCTAGAGTTTAGAAAGATGGAGGGCGTCAGCAGCAGTGTTTCCTGGGAAAAGGTAGATTTGTTTGCATGCTTGAGCTACTTAATAAATGCTGAAATTGGATACTCTGACAGTACAAAGGATATCACAAGTGGCAAACAGAAACTGTCAATTATAAAATTTTGGGATAGGTAATGGAATAAACTTTCACACAGTATTATGTAAATATTTATATATTATGAATAATATATGTACTATATATGAACGGCAAATGCATGTGTATTGCTTTAATTATAGCATGAGAAGAGAGATAGCACAAAGGATTTAAATAGATAGTTAAGTTGTTATATCAAGTAGAAATTTAAGAACTACAGTAGTTCAACTCTTTGGTGTGTAGTTTTAAACATGACTCGTAAAGACAGTTAGAATGCATGTGCTCATGTTGGTGTGTGTGTGTGCATGTGTGTATGCATGCATGCATTTGTGTGTCTGTGCACTGGACCAAGAAGATAAGGGAAGTTTAGAAACAATAGGACCTACCCTGACCATAATTATCCACTTTAGGTATGAAAAAATGAAAGCTTTCTAAAGGTCAACTTTGCAGTTTCCCATATGTTTTGAAGTAATAAGATAAAATTCCAGTTCAGGTACCTTTAAGAAAGAGTCCCATCATTACTTCCAAGCAATGGACTTAACTCACACATCATCTTTCAGAAGACATCAAGGACCATGCATCATTAAGCTATGTCTGGATGGTTGGGGATTCCAGGAGTAAGAAGATCATGTCCAGAAAGGGTAGGGTCCTGGTCGAATTAGAAGAAAGAAAAAAAAGGAAGCTCTCCCCTCTGGGAGGTAGCAGAGAACAGAAAAGACTCAAGAGGACAAGGCTGGAATCTGAGGGACAAAGAGGGGAGTGAGTGGAACACAGGGACAGACAAACATGAGAGCATCCAGGGAAGCATTTTTGGCTTCACGAGCCTCCAGTTGAGGTTTGCTACAAATCACATGCCCAATATGTGTGTGACAGTCTTATAGAAAATGACAGAATGTACTACATGGATAATGGCGAAGTTACCACACAGTTTGTCCCCGGCATTCCGAGGACCAAGAAGGTTGTAACGTGTCCTTGGTCACTGCTTGGGTGAGTGTTGGCATGATAAACTGTCTGAAGTAGCAGTCACTGTGTCACAGCAAGAGACATACCAACGTACTGATCTGAGCTAACTGTGGTGCAGAGTCCAGTCAACCCCAAATCCGAGGATAAGGGCCCAGGAAGCAGGCCAAGAGAAGAGCGGATGTCCTTTTTTTTTGCCAGGAGATGTGACATGATTTCCCTACTTCACCTTGAATATGGGAAAATGTAAAAGCTTCTTATCTAGAAACTGGACTGAGAATGAACCAAAAATTTAACCAAAAGAGTCTTTTAAACAAGGTAAAGTGAAGATAAAAGTAAAGGATAAAGCTAAACCTTTTTCTACTTAAGTGAAGTGGGGATTTAAAAGACAGATTAAATGACTTCTAGAAAAGAAAAAGAATAGAATATGACAGGCTGTGTGGTTAAATATTTGACATTGAGTACATTATAATTTGTACAACTGAATGAAGATTTAAACAAATGACTTTTTCTCTAAATTTACAACACTTTAGAGATTATAAGGATAAAATTAAGAAGGAAGAATGTCTCAATTTCCCATCTCCCCCTTTGTTATTGATATATAAAAGAAACAGCCCACATTTAAGACATATTCACAATGAAAATAACAAGTAGTTCTACGTATACAATCAAAAGTTTAGTTAGTCAGAAGTATAGAGGGAAAAGTAGCAGATGAATGCAATTTTGGAATTCACATTGTTTGGCTCGTAAGCTAAGGAAATAATCTTAGGTCTGAGATCTTTGCAAGGGTTTGAGCTCAGTTTCCATCACACACACACACACACACACACACACACACACACTCACTCACTCACTCACATACACACACACACACACAGTACAATATAACCATCACTGAGCAGACTGAGAAAGCACATCAATCTCTCTTGGTCATCCAAATCATATCTTAGATTGAATACTTCACTGATTCTATTTTAACAATCATCATAGATAAACTTACAACGTCTTTTGCTAATGAAATAAAATAAATCTTCACTTTTGAAAAAGTACGAAAGGAAAAACCAATTCAAATTATTTGCAACATACCAGTGAGTCTCAGAGTGTTCTCTGCAATCCAATAATTTACCCTGGAAACAAAACTAAGTGAGTAGGATGACTATCTTATATATTGTGGTAACACATCTCAAACTGTTCGATGAAAATAATTTACTTAACTACTAACAACTAGCTTATGAATAACAATCTCTACCTTTAATTTGTTTATTAGGAAATGAAAGTTTAGGAACACAAAATAGGCAGAAAGAAGGCAAAATATTAGGTAATTATCACTGTAGAAATTCTTACTCCACAAAGCACAACTAAAACCCTGATGTACTGATAGCTCAGCACTCAAATGTTGTGCTCTGACAGTGGGGCCGCCTTTCCCGACACAGTGAAGGGGCTGATGTGCCATAAAACTCGCTCTTAGATTTTATTGTCAATTAGATGATAGAAATACCTTGTAAGCTATGACTATCATTTGTGTTAAGATTTATGAAAACAAGGGAAATCTTGCAAATGTCTCCACTAGCTAGGACCATATTGATATGATTATGGAATACAAATAATGTAGTTTAGAAGTTGATTAGACGTTTGATATTTTTCAACTTGCAAAAATAAGGCCTATTACAATGCAAGAAATACATTTTAAAGCCATCCCTGAGAAAAATATAGGACAGCCATTCATATAGAAATAGTTAAAGTAATAATAAAAAGACTAAATTAAAATGATAACAGGCACTTGCAAAGCCACACTAAGAACCTTCTGTCCATTCATTAATAAACAAAATGAGCTAATTGACATTATTTCAGTCATTTGTTCTTTGTTTTATCACCAAGTCATCATTAGAAGTCAATCCAGTGTACTAGTGACAAGGGAATTTTATCACGTTATTGGCATTTAATTTAAAAATTTGCTGAAGACTGCTACGAGTTCGAGGCCAACCTAGGCTACAAAGTGAGTTCAAGGCCAGCCTGAGCTGCATTGTGAAACCCTGTCTCAAAAAGACAAAGAAAAGAAAGAAAGAAAGAAAGAATAAAAGAAAAGAAAAGAAAAGAAGGTTGTGTAAATTCTTAGGGGCTCTCAAAGACTATGTTATTTACAGAGATTCTTATCAAACTAACAAAATAAGATGCAAACAAAAATCAATAATGTGGTAAGTCTCTGCTTTTGTTTTTATTTGAAAAATATGGTTTTCTTAAAAGCCCATATCAAAATCCATACTCCTGGATACTGCAAATAGTACTAAAAAACTGAAATATGAATATAATTATAATGTATAGCTGCAAGATATAGTATTTCAAACCAATGATCCATATATTTTAATCCACAGAAATAAAGTTTATAGCACATGTTGTTCTTATTCCCCCTTCAGTCTCTTGCCATAGTCTGTCTCTAAATCAAGTCCCAACTGCATATTAAGAAACTGTCAGAGATCAGTCACAACTTATATGTAATAAATATTTTAATATAATTTCATAATTGTTTCTTTTAATTCACTACCTGATTTTAAAAGTGCACAAAAATATAACACACATTGACTGACTCTACATTCAAATTTTAGCTTGTGAGGCGAAGATTCCTTTCATTTGCCAGGTACTTGTAGGTAGCTGCAACACAGTGAGTCATGCAAATAAAGGGTTAATGGAAGTAGCGTGTGTCACTTCTGAATGAAACCAGAGATGAGCTGGGTATAAGTTCTGCAGGGTCATCTTGCCTTGTCAGGTTGACCTCGGAGGTCATGAAGAGGAAATTAGAAAAATTCTACTCTACTCTTTTAAGGAGAGCTGCTGTGGGAGTCTCTTCATTCTCCTCAAGCTTCCCAAATACCAACAATAAATGTCTTACTTCTGTATTTTGTGAATTAAATTGTTCCTGCAGCATGACCCCGAGCCTCCTGCCCAGTTCCCTCTGCCAGGTGGTCTCTGTATCTCTCTCTTATGAGCTGCAGTCCTGCTGTCTGGTCTACATCGGCATCAAACGCTCACCTCATATAACAGGTTGCTTCACTGATGGAAGAGCCGCCCAGCCCCCAAGCCCTTCCTATCCTTTACTCATAATTTCATTTTGCTCAAAATAAGTTTCTTCAAATATCATCTCATAATTATGGAGTCTATTTCACCTTCCTTTGCTCACAAAGTCAATTGACCTTATTGATCACTTGCTTTTTTAAAGACATACATCTACTCTCAGTTACACAACATCCAGTGAGTGGTTCTCTTGGTCTCCACAGCTTCGCCTTCTCCGTAATGGAACGTAGAGGCACAGACCTTTCCACAGAGATCTGATGTCAGTGCCCCTTCCACACCTCCCTTCGGAGAAAGCACATTTCCCTTTCGCATTTGTGGTCTGATTCACTAAGACATTTGTATCAACTTTTACAGTCAATTGTGAAAATTACACTCAAATATTTGGGCATTATCTTAAATTTAGACCTAATACTGTCATTATTGCCACAATTTTTGCTACAAACCTGTATATCCTATCTTCCCATGGGTTTTAAAGAATGTACCATCTGTGGAATCATCTGGACTATAGAAACGGAACTGGATACACCAGCTTCCCCCATTCTGTTGGCCTCCAGATCCCATCAGTACTGTACATCCCATGAATCCCACTTCCCCACCATCTCTGACCATGCCAAGTTTTATTTTTTTCTAGTTCTACTCAGCTACATTGTTGGTAGCAGCTCTATTTGCACAGTGAGACAATTTGACCTAGAGTAGCCAGTCATGTTAGATACAAGATGATCCTTATTAAGGAGTTATGACCCCATCCACTCAGAACACAATGTGACTGAAAATTGACTGGGAAGCCAGGAAACCATGCCTTTCACTAAGTGCCATGAGTGTCACAGAGTTTATGTTTCACTTTGATGAATATAAATCTAGTCTGACACAAAGCCATTTTGCTAATGGTACAAACCTGAAGATCAACTCTCTCTCCCTGGCTGAGGCAGGGATAACAGCATCCAATTCTTCATATCACTGTTGGCTTTCTAATGCACATACACGACCTACTCTGTTCAACTTGCTGAATTAGAAGATTACTTCCCTAGATTTCCCTTTAATGCCATTAATTTTCAGGATTTCATTTTCTCTCATGGAGACTGCAAGAATCATTCTTTGATTTCACACCTTACCAAACTGCTCAGAAAGAGTGTGGTTGTAGACCTCATTGTCCCATGTGTTGAATATTAATTTCCATTTTTGAAGTATTATAAGGGAATAAATTTAATCCAATCATGGAAATTAGAGGTAGGTCCTTCATCAAATGATGAGGATTATATAATCTCATTAAGATTGAGCCAAATTAAGTTAGCTGCAATGACATTCTATGAAAATGGAGAACTACACATGCACACACACACACAAACACACACACTTTCTTCTGACCTGTGACTCCTTGTACCACTATTGCAAACAGGAAAGCCATTACCAGATTTGACCCCCCTAAACTTGGCTTTTAATAAGCCAAATTAAACCTCTTTTCTTCATAAAGTAGTCTGCCTCAGTGATTTCATTTTAGTAACAAAAAAGCACTAACAAACCAATCTAAAGTTAATATCCCTAATTATAGTGTTTTTGAGTTACTATTATTACCTTCTTCAGATATATGTTAATATTTAGATATTTAATATAACATATTAATCATTAATATAATGTTCAAAGTATATTATAATCAAGTTCAAACCTCAGCTATAGATTCTATGTATAATGGATGCATTTTCCCTTCAGTTTTCACATATAAGGAGGGCAACTGCACTGTGTGATTTATTATAAAGTTTTGGAAGCTACTGAGAAACAAAGTAAAAATAGAGATGTAGTATTTTCTAAATCTACCCCAGACAAACTCTAATGTATTGCAAACCTGGATGATCAGGCAGGTTTGATGATTCCCTGGAATTACCCACATTGGAATACTATGCATACTTCAAATTCTATCAGAAGTGTCACTTTCCTTATACTCTTGCATACTCCAAATATCAGTGTAGTAATTACATATTTTTATTAGTTTTCAAGGGACAGAAATACAACACAAGTAAATTTAATAAGAAGTCCTCAGATGCTGCCAGAGGCAGGCAGCAATGAGCTGAGTGGCAGAACCACCTCACTGACCACTAGCCTCTTTCACTTTTGCAGGGGCTACTTTGGATCAGTCCTCTTATGTGGCAAAGGAGGAGAGATAAAAGGAAAGAGAGCTCTTAATGTATGCTGTCACACGGATATCCAGAGAAAAGAGAGATGCTCTTTCTCCCAGCATCTGTAATGTTATGTTTAGATCTGAAATATCTCCCCAAAGGCGCTTTTGTTCAGGGATCATGGGAGCCCTGTGCTAATCCCTGGATTCAACCATTGCTGAGTATAGTACTTAACTGTACTACTAGAAGATGCAGTCGGGTTGGAAGAGCCAGGTCACTGGGGCATGGTGTGGAAGATTGCATCTCACTCTCCTGGTATGGAAGAGTGCATTTCACTCTCCAGCTTCTCCCTTCACTCTCTCTTTCCTGATCTCGTAAGTTGAGCATCTTTTCCTCTGTTGTGTTCCATTGTTACCCTCTGTGTGTGTCTTGAAACCAATTTACTCTGGACTAAAATTGTGAACCAAAATATACCTCTTCTCCTTTGAATTATGAGTGTCAGATATTGCGTCCAGAGATGCGAAATGACCAGAGAAGCGGGGTCTTTTCTATGACTGTACCTATCTTTTGCAGAAGCCTTTGGAAATGATTCATTGCATGAATTGGGAAAAGTTTGGACAGGTAGCTAGACAAGCCGAAAGCTAAGCTTGGTAAGAGATTCTGGTTAGAACTCAGAAGGCCAGAATACTGCTTAAAAATTCAGATTATAAAGGCCAGACTAAAGTTTTGGCTGGGAACAATGACTATTGTCAGTTGTACTACAGTCTGTGTGTGTCATGATCTTGCAGAAAATGTCTTTGTTATGCCCATATCTTGAGACTCTGTGGGAGTGTGAGATTATGAGTGGCAGAGATATTAATCTGGTAGAGAGTATTTCACACAGACCAACATTCCAGCTATGCTAGTGGGACTGATTGTAATTTTTGCTAGGTTTACAGTGATAATCCAGAGCAAACAAAAGAACCCAAAACTGTAGAAAGTTTCTACTCATGACAGAAAGAAAGCACCTGCAAAATTGGGGTTTTAGAAAGTGTGATTACTGAGAGGGTTAACATTAAATTGAGAGGTGATTAACATTAAAAAGAAGCCATGTGTTTTGCAGCAGGATAGATTGCATGAAGGGATCTCAGAAATCGGAGAGATACCACTCTTTAAAAGTTCAAAGGTAAAAAATTGTAAACTTTTCATTTGAAAAGAGAGTGACAGAGCACCTTGATCACTCAGGGACTTGGAGGGAAGTGTTTCTCTGAGTTCAGCCATCCAGGCAAGTGAAGACCTCCGCAGCCATGTTTCAAGGGGCTCTGTCTACTGCTCTAGTGGGCTGCGTATCTTGGGGTCATGCACATAGCACTTGTTTTACAGGAACGCAGAATTCAAGAGGCATGGAGTGAGGATGATTCTTCTCAGATGTCAGAAGAGGACTTGTGAGTCCAGGCTATGGGTCACCACCCTGGAGAGTGCAATGCATAAATTAGTAAATATGAAGCCAAAATTGCAGGGGAGAAGCCAGGAAGTTGGAGATGCCAGGAACACTGAAGTTCTGCTGAAGAAAACTGTAACAAATGAGAAGAGCTGACATGAGAAAGAAGTCATGTGGGCTGCAAATGCCCTTGTACGGGAGCATGCAATGCCTTTGGAGAGCATATCTTGCCACAACTTGCCCTGAATCTGGGACATGGATCTGCAAACTTAAGTACTGGTTCTGTTGGGTTTTCATCTTGCTTTGCTTCCATTTCTTTCTGTCCCTCTATTTTTCCCTTTGCAATGTGAATCTTTAAAGTGCAATTTGTGTCGGTAGTGTTTAACTTTCTTGCTGATTTTTATATGGGCTCACAGCAAAGAGTTTGCCTTGGATCTCAGAAGAGACGAGAGTTGGACTTTTCAGCAGTGCCGAGACTAAGACTTGAGTGACTCTTAGAAACATACTGAGTGTATGTTTCATGAGGAAATGAACCTGAAACATTTGGAGGTAAGAGGTAGGATGTCATGGGCTAGATCTAGAAAGTCTCCTCAAAAGCTCATGTGTTCAGCAGGAGGGCTTTTGGAATGTCGTGGGGTCATGTGGATATTACACGAATTAGTGGTTGCTTCCATGGATAAGATTGGTAGCTAATGGTGCTGTCAGGAGGTGGGTTCTGCGTGGAAGAGGTGGCTCACTAGAGGCATGACCTGGAAGGTGATGTTCTTGCCTCAGCTCCTCACCTCTCTCTCTGCTTTGTGGATGCTGTGGGATAAGTAGCTCTCCTCTGCCCAAGTTTTTCTACCATGCTCTTTCTGCCTGAGATCCAGCCAATAAGAGAATGGAACTGTAAACCAAAATAAATCTCTTCTTTATCTTGTGGCTGCTGGATAGTTTGTCTCAGAGATGGGAAAGTAACTAGGACAAGTGCAGAAACTTGCAAGGAAAGAATTTTACTGACGTGGCTTTGTAGTTATGATCTTATTTCAGTGGCTTGGAGGCTGAGGTCATATTTCCATTCTTCCTGCCAGACAAACAGGACCCCACCATAATTGGCATCCACCAGGAACACAGTCAAAAAAGGGTTTCACCAGAAAATGGTAAATGTGTTTTGGACAAACAGTATGAAATGAGCACATAGCCACAACTAGCTGTGTGATAGAAACAAATCATTTCATTTGGATACACAAATTTGCATCTGTGTTCTCTGAAAAGATTTACCTCTCTAAACTTTTATATTCTTTCTATAATATGCATTGCTCGTGAGACAAGAGATAATTTCCTTTAACAATTTAACGCTCAGCATTTCAGTATTCTGTTATCAATGAAATAAGTGCTGCCATTTTCATTTTCCTATTGGTGTCTCACTGTTTATCGCATTGCTTCCTTTTTAATAAAATATATGTCTATCGTTGTCTCCTTTCTGTCATTATATTACAAGCTTCCCATGCTTAGGACAGTAACTTTTTCAGAGTCCAGGGCACTAACCATTACACCATGGAATTCACCTATAGCTTTTTCATATGCTGGTTCTTCAGTACCTACTATGACAGCTTGATCATACCAAGCGCTTAATACCTTTCTTGCTTGTGGTTAGTTTTTTTATATGCCACACACATTGCTTATGTTCCCCCCTTCTCTCCAAGATAGCCCCTCAAAGCAAAGCTCTTGGCTCATACTTTTGCCCTCTCAGAATACTTAAAGCAATGTTTTGCATGCTTTATGTATATAATAAACTTTCCAGTGAACTCAGCTGGAAATCAGATCTTTTTTACTTGTGAATGCTGTGGCAATTTCCATCCTCCCTTCTCCTTAACCCTAAGCAGAATCTCCATCATCTGGGTTTACACGGGGCGGGTCACTGTGAGACACGCTCTGTGTGTGGCTGCTGGTTCTGCACTGTCCAGTCGGCACTAGCACACCCTGGAGAGTAACACAGAGCTCCATGGTAAGGTCATTACACTTGATTTTAGCCAAAAGGCCGAGAAACGATGGTAAGGTCATTACAAATACAAGGTCATTTTATTAAAAAATAACCAATATGTGTTTATATTTTCACTTAAGGAAATATTTTTTTTCAGATTTCCACATTCCTAAAGCCTCCCCTTTTCCATTCCCACAACCATAAAGCTGCTAACACCCTTCTAATTTTGATTTGCTTAAAGCAAAAAAAGAGAGGTGAAGAGTTCATGCCATCATTTTTTATATGCCACAAATAAAATAACCGCTTCTTTTTCAACACATGCAGAAGTACGAAAGGCTCTCAGATTCCTGACAGAACTGTCATTGTTTACCATGAGTCCTGTCACATTTGTGCGCCTTGTCACTCCCCACAGCAGAGTGTGGTTGGCACCCTGCCTGCCGCTGCCTTGCATGAGGGAAGCCTCTGCATCCTGCCTCTGAGGATAATTCATGGGGAAAGTGTGCTCCCTAGTGTCGACAGTGCTAAGGCTGTCTGTGCCAGCCAGCCAGGCAGGAAGAAGGTGAGTGCTGGTTTCCAAACTCTGCTTTCCCCCTGACATGGTCCTCAGGGCGTGCATGCCGCTAGATAGTTGTATTGAGAATTTGACACCCCAGTGCAAACTAAGGTTCAAAGGTGATTTTCACACTCTTCTTGGAACTCACCTGAATGTTAGATTGGTTGATGTTCAAGTTTGTGGGTACCTTTCTGGAAAATATTATATCCACTTATAACCACACAACGAAAATCTCCACTTTTTTATTTTCTTTCTTAAAGTGCTTTACAATTGTATCCACAATAATGGCCATAAGACTCTCGTTTCTGTGTGTTTTGCATAGAAAATGAATGTTTTCTTCACCATGCAACTTCTTGTTACTAATTTTATGTATATTACAGTGGTGATAATGACTAATAAATATAGTGCTATCCAAGGAAGAAGTGAAGTGTACAACCCTCTGTTTTCCTTTTCTAAACTTTTTATTCATCTATGGTTGCAGCATCTGATGTCCCCATTCCTTGTGTGGAGTTGGTGCATAGACAGAGGCATCGGAGCTCTCATCCCGCCTTCCGCCCTCCGTCTGTCCACCCCTTTTCCATTTGAGAAAGACCTTCCTTCCTCCTTCCTGTTGTCTATCTTTGATTTTTAGTTTTGGCTTCAAATGTAAAACACTTCTAATGTTTAAGCTCACCTGTCTGATTTATTTTACTTAATATTATGATCTCAAGGTGGACCCATTTCCTACAAATTACTCAAGTTTATCCTGCTTTATGGCAAAGCAGTTCTACAGTGTGTGTAAATACCACATTGTCTTTATTTATTCATCTGCAGATGGACATCTCAGCTATTTCCAAGATTCGGCCATTATGGACCATACTGCCTAAATCCTGGGCAGGCATGTGTAACTGTACAAGGAGGTCTTTCACTGTTTCATGAAGATACCTAGAAGGGAGTAGCTTGGTCAATGGAATTTCTAGTTTTAGTTTTCTGCATAATAGTAGTTTAATTTAAAGTAGTTTCATTAAGAGATTTTATTTTGTTGGAGTAACTACAGAATATGGTTCTTAATGTAAGGTTTTAATTTGTTTTCTTGAGAAAAACAGTTTGCCTACTATTTTGGATTCTTTCCAATTTTTTAAAACAAATTTGTTGGGAGATTTTTTCTTTCTGCATCCACTTGTGTGTGTGTGCTTTGTGACAGACCGCAGTTTGGGATGAAGTTCCAGTTTATTACTTCCGAGATACCTCATTTCTTTAACATTATACTGTGAGGATTAGCATTTTTAACAACAAAATATAAGCTTAAATCCACCTTAATAAAAAGACTGGGGCATTTAAAATTATTTGTGGTTAATTGTTTTAAAGTTCAATGAGTCAGAAGTCATGTTTTAAAAAGTCAGTGAAATAAACATCACTATTTTACAAGATTCTTCAGGAAAATCTAGTTTTTCAATACAGCCACCAGACCTTACTTTATGGAATATAACAGTAAATGTGATGTCAGTTACAGATCCATGTAAATCAGAATTATTGCTGTTATAAATGGAGAATAATATACTTTGCCTGTGAAAAATAAATGTTTTCTAGGGATTTAATAGTAATAATTCTTACTATCCAAAGGAAGTGAGGCATTCAATACCATACTAATATCCAGTATTTTGAATAATTACATTCTGAAAATTTTAGAAGTAGGAATGAAATTTCAATTTTAAAATTGAATTTTAGAAATCTTGCATCCTCCTTTGCTTAATCCTCCTTTAGGAACTCTGGGACAAACTCGAATATAAATTCTTATGTTTAAGACTGTTTTAGGACTAAATATAGCAAAGGCAAAAGTGATAACTTTGGACTAGAATGAGCTGTTTAAAAAGCACCTACAATTTCCATCCTTAACATTCAAAGCTGCTCATCTCTGCACTTGTGCAAGCTCTTCCATGTAAGCAATTTATAGTGCTATCTCAATACTGCCTAAATAGTCTCCACAGTGCACCAAACTGTGAGTACATATCAGGTGAAAATAACCTGATTTTTTGAAATTGACAAAATTAGCATACAGTTTTAGAATCAATCAAAATAGGACAATATTTAAATGTGGATCTTTGTTAAGATGTGGACCTCTGCATGAGAAGGCATTGGATCCAGTGGTTTTGCACCAACTGCTTCTCATTCTAGGGCAGTGGTGGTACATCGGTGGCAAGTGTGTTATTTTTTTTCCTTTCATTAATGTATGAGTTGTTTTTCTAAACTAAAACCTCATTATTCGGGTTACTTGCAGTGTTGGTACTTTGTGATAAATAAGTAGGTTGTGATCACACTTTGGGAACTTGTCCCTAAAAGGCTGAGCATCATCAATCTAGGGAGTTAGGTTTTGTTGGTGACAGCTAAAAGTTGAGAAAATTTATAGTAAGTTCTAGAAACAGTGAATAGAAAGTGTCTATATATATCAAAAACAGCAGGAGTCTTATGCCCCCATCTCCAAACTCAAGTTGCAGTGAGTTGGCTGTGGAACATAAAGACTTAAAATTCGATTATAGGGAGAATTTTCTTTTGTCCAAATGTGTAACTCTTCAGGGATCATACATATTGAGCTTATGTTTTTGTTTTCTTCTTAGTTTAATCAATAGATGTAAGCTTCAGTTAAACAAGATAAATGAATTCTAGAGATTTGCTGTCTAATGTTGCACTTTCTAGGCCAAATTAATTTATCATATGCTCAAAGAAAAGTCTTGTTGAAGGTAGATCTCATATGAACTTTTCTTCTCACAATAAAATGAAATTTTAAAATGCTGAAAGGAAAAATAAATTAATCAAACTCAATCATTCTCAATTAAAGGTTATATATATATATATATATATATATATATATATATATATATTTATTATCCAAAAGGTATATAGGTCACTGGGTTACACAATCTTTCCCAGCCTAAGTGAGTGTGGGAGGTAGTGTGTTCTCTTAACTGATCACACTTGATTGTGAGAAGCACCAGGGCTGATTCAGAAAGCAAAAAAGTGGGAGAAACTTCACCTACAAATGTCATCCACAAGCCATTTGGAAATGTAATGAAAACATATTACTGGCACTTACATTTTTGATGACTTCTTGCATAAAGGCGTGGTTTTCTCCATTAAAATGATCTGCCTCTTGGACCACGTCCCCGCATTTTTACCTTCCCAGTATTAAAATGCCTTTCTCCCAGTAGAGTATTCTGTCCATTTCATGAATACAATGAGGCACTTCAAGGAAAATAACAATCAAAATTAGGGGTACAACCAAGCAAGTTAAGTCATCTCTCTCACCTTTTGCTCATGAATTTAGATGCCATAAGATAGACTTTAACTTTTGATTTTACAGAAGTCTATTTTTATCTCTTTTATAAAGGCTCAACAAGAAAGGTTCCAGGCATGTATGAGGTTGTGACTTCTAATACTGCTATTCAATACTTCAGTAAGTTTGTGCTGACCTTAGTGTAACTGTATATAAAGTGGCAGCTATTTCATACTTCTATATAGTTTAATTATTGACATTCAGGACAGTCCAACAAAATATATGTGTAATCACTGGCAATAAAGGTGTTGATAAAATAAAAAGTGGCTATTTTTTATTGCCCAATTGGAATGAAGTTTAAGTTTAAATTATATTACTGTCTTTCCAAAATTTCTAAGTGTTAATCCCATTAACATACTTAGGCCTATGTCTCAGTATAATTATTTTCTTCTTTGTGTGCTAATTATTATTTTATGCAGTGAAAAGTTAATCGAACCATTAGTAATTTTGTTTACTACTATTTTAATTTTAGCAAGGTAACAGTATTCTTTAATCATGTAAAAGAGGCTTGTGTCATAATATGAGAAACTAAGCAGAAGGTTTTGAATTGGTGGTGAAGCATTGTATTATTATTTACTCACAGTAGTCCATTTTAATTCCCATCTTCCATTATTTTTATTTTGCTCAGAATATTTTATGCAGGATGGCAAAGCCCTGTCCCTAGGAAGAGAAATTGGATGCATTTAAATCAGGTGCACTCCACACAGTAGCACCCAAATAGCCTGGAGGCCACAGAAGTGTATCTGGATAGTATGATAATCGATTCATAAATTATGTACTCCTGAGCCCTTTTCACCTTAGGCAGATTCAGAAATCCAAAAATACATCAGACTTAGCACACTCACATCGGTGGTCTCAGCCATCCTAGTGGCCAATTAGCATTCTGCAAAATTAGTCTAATTCATTATGCATAGTTGACTATTAAAACTAATCTTAAATGGGCTGTAAATGTACTCTTTTTCTTCCTGGTTTTTGCCTTTTACTGGTTTAGGGGAATGTGGGGAGGGTTTATTATTGCAGTGCAGTGAGAACTAGGTACTCACCCCTGTACCCTTTGCAAGAGGAGGACACCAGGCTTGGAAAGGAGAAGGGAAATTGCAAAGATGTACTGGAGAAGGAGCTCTGGAGGGTTGCACACGGCCTGGTGAGGACAGCACTGGTCAAAAATTTAAAGGATTCTATCCATTTTGTCTGTCTCATATGGACAAAAAAAAGAAAACTAAGAAATTTTCCCATGAAATGTAGCACCCCACTGCTGAGGTAGACATCTGATAGCTAAATGGTAGGGAGAAATCATGTTTCACCACTACATTTTATAATAAACATTACTAGCTTTCTAGTTACTTTATTTAGCTGTTCTAGAACTTCTAATCTCTAATAATCATTTGCTAAAGAATTACATATTCTTTCAAAATCAGGTGTATCTCCTCTGGCTCTACAGTGACCAGAGTGGGTTTTGGTAGTGCACACCACTAATTCCAGCATTCTGGGAGGCTGAGGTAGGGCAATGGCAAGTTCAGGTCCAGCCTGAGGTATTCAGTGACTTAGTAAGGCTCTGTCTCAAAATAAAAGAAAAGAAACACAATGGCGAAGATGTAGCTCAGTGTAAAGGCCTTGAGTTCAATCCCCAGTACAGCAAAAGGGAGGAATCAGACAAGGATTTACAGAGAGCCAATTTTCAGCTAAAACATGAAATAGCTGTGAAAGTCAATAGAATCTCAGAAAAAACAAGGAAGGATATCAGCATAAACTATTGCTACGGTTGATACATTGTGTCAACTTGGGGAGTCTAGACGTTTGGCTGAGTGATTCAGCAGGAAGCCAGGGTGCTTACTTTGCATACATCCTGAGCCTGTGCAAGAAGAGGGCATGGAGACTGTGTGAGAGCTACATGCCCCCTGGGTGGGGGTAGGCTGTTTACAAGGCAAGGGAAGAGAAGAGCCTGCTTGCAGCCAGTCCTCCCTTCTTGCTGCTTGCTTTTGCTGTGCTCTGCTGCCCTGAACAGTTTGCCCTCTCCCATGTGCTCCTCTGCCTCTGAACCAGCCAAGTATGGACTGAGACCTCCACGAACTGTAAGCTAAATAAACCTTTCCTTCCTTCATTTTGGGTGTTGGGTATTTTGTCTCAGCAACGAAAGAAAAGTAACCAAGACAACTATAGAACAAATCAATGGAATTAGAGACCTGAATAAAGTTTGTATTTGAGCACTTTCCGGTAATGCCTTACTGGGGACCCCTGTCCATCCCTGAAGTGTGACAAAATGCTGTTAGTTGGTCTTTAATACATCTGCAGCTGCTTTTACTCTGTAGTAAGTACTTCAGACTCGGCACTATGTGATGATTGGTTACTAACTTTAGCCCCATTCTGGGAAACATTTTAGTATTATTGTTATTCTGGCCATGCTGGTGATTGAGCACAGGGCCTCACTATTGCTAAGCAAGCACGCTACCAGCACTGTGCTGCATTCTCAGCCCTCAAAGTGTGAAAGCAAAGCTACTCCTTTTTGTTTGCAAGGGAAACCCTTAAATATTTGAAAGTTGTCCTCATGTTTTCCTTTTCAAAACTATTCTTCCTTGAAGTTAAGGGACCCAATATTTTCAGTTACTGTCCCTGTAAAATGCTGTGTGTATCTATCATCCGCCTCCTGTTTGTACATCAAGCCCAGTATTTCAGATGTTTACATTTCATATTCCATGACGAGGCTGGGCTCTCCACAGTTCTGTATGCTCAGCTTGTATGAATGCAACGCATGCTTCTCTTTTCACGCTCATCTCGGTGCTGCAAGCCATTACTGAGTTGCAGCCAAGTTAGCTCTCCCACCCATGAACCACTGTCCATGCCTGTCACCTCTTTGCATCCTCTTTCTCACTTTCCACCCAAACAAGGACTTGAAATTCATCTTTCCCACACTGTGTGTTCTTGGTGTTCATCCAGCATTCCAGCCTTTTGAGGTAACCTGAATCTCAATTTTGTTATCAGCTGTTATGTGACTTACTCCTCTCCACTTTGAATCATCTCAAATTTGGAAAATGATACACTTGGCCTTGTTAGTACCCTTCAGCCTGGCTCCGATCTGTGTCACTAGGCACAGTCCATGGCCCGGTTCCTAGGGCCATCTTTCCCCAACAGGAATGTGCAAACCATTTCAGCTTCATTTTTGATTGAAATCCCCCATGGAATCATGTGGCTGAATTTTGGTGATATTATGTGGATTTTAATGAAATAATATCTATTGCTAAATTGTGATATACATTTCTTGAAATATAAGACAAAAATTATCTATAGTAATACTTCCTTATGGGATTGTAGGTCATCATATAAACAATTAATTTGTCTAAAAAAGCAGTAACCTAAAGATAAATAATGCAGACTCTTTCAGATAAAATTGAAAACAGAAAACAAAGAAACAAATTTTACTTAACTCTGAAATTTTCCTGGAATGAAATAAGGTCATCAGAATCAAAGTCACTTTCTGCTCTTCAAGTGCTTGATTGACTTGAGCACAGGAGTTTTAAGGTGATATACGACAAGTTTAAACGCTTGGGGCTTCCACTTGTTTTCAGGAATACTTGGAGATTTTTCATACCAGAAAATATGCATGAGATAATACCTCCAGCTGCATTTCAAGAAAAATCTAGGTCATTTCAATTTAAGCTTGAGCAAAGTATGTTTGGGTGGAAGAGTGGGGATAGGAGGTATGGTTTTCTCTCACGTAGAAGCTGATTTCCAGCAGCCCAAGGCTTTCTTCTGTTTTGGTTCACTTACTTCTCAGATCTGAGAGGAGACAGGCTGCTCTGCTGGGTCTCTCTCTTTGACTCTTCTTCACATAATATTTATCTGCTCTTTCTCTCTGCCTTGCTGTTAGGTATATTTAGAAGGGAATAGCGAATTCTTGGGTGGTTCTGCAAAAAAGGTGGTTTCTCTAACATACAGACCTGAGACCACCCAGACAGATTCAAGTCAGATGAGAAGATATGGAACAAGAAGCATAGCCAGTAATTCACTAAGTGATTTCCAACAGAATAGAGGGTAGAAGTAGAAGATGCATCTTCAGGTACCATTCTTTCTCACTTTATCTTTAAATGTACTAGCAAACCAAATATTCCACAAATGGCCATCACTTTACTATATTTCCTTAATCTATATATAGAACAGGCATACCATAAAATCATCTTACAACACCAACTGTGCTATCTCTAAGGAGTGTGGGGTTTGTGAATCCAAGAACAAAAGGACAACAGTGATCACAGACTTATATTCACAACTAACAAAATCTCAAGAGTTAACCTGAAAGGTCATAGTATGTTTTCTCATTTTTGGTGTACATTCCCTCATGAATATTCTTGAGCACTTTAGATTTGAGGAGTCATTTCCCATCTTTTTAGAAATTCACTTGCTCATGCCACTAAAATGCATGGCAAAGTCATACATGAAAAAAATGACTAGTTTTCCGTGTTCCCACTGTAATATCGTTACTGGTTTGAGCTTTGGACCTAATGCTTTCTTTCTCTTACTTAATCATCTCTGACTTTAATATTTTTCCTTAGAACCTGGGTCCTACTCCCAGGAATGTAAGTCACCAGAGACTGAAGGCTAATGGCCACACTTTAAAGACTGAATAGCTCAAGACATATGTCAAATACTGGAGGAGAGAGCACTTCCTATGCACTTCCAGAGCAGCTCGAGCTTGTTCTTCGATTACAAGCCCAGAAGAAGCTGACCTCACTCTTTTTAGGCAGTCTCCTTTATCAAAATGTGACCCAGTGTTGCTGCAGACACCAGCCTGTCCAGGGGTTGACTCAGGCATCTCAGGAAGGTGGAGCATGGCGAGCCACAGCGCTTCCTGCCTGTGGCGCTGGCATTAAATTTCCAGTAATGGAAAGAACAGCATTGGTTTGTTTGAGTCAGTTTGGTTTGGGTGATGCACACTCAGTGCTAGGGTGATTTTATGATCTCTGTTATTATGCAAAAAGACAGGGCAAACTCTCTGGTGGACCTTCTGAAGAGGACTTTACGTATTATCAGGGCTAGGGACCACAACCCCACCTAATTCTAACTACTCCCAAAAGTCTGTCTCCAAACACTATTTCACTGGTGTTAGGATTTCAACATGTAGTTTTGACAGATGGGGGGGGCAAAATATTCACATAATATCAAATGCATTACATTTTATAAAGCTGCTTATATCTATATAAAGCCAAAAGTCAAATTCTATATGACACATGGACTTGCAAAATTCTTCTGACATTTTTTCATGTTCTGTAAATTAGTTCTTTTTATTCACAATTAACCACATGATTTATCGGCTGGAGTTCATTGAACGTCCAATTGAGATTAAAGATTCCCCATGCAGCATGCCTGGCGATTTCCAACTCCAACTCATTTATATTATGTTTAGGAGACTCAGCACTCCAGTCTTATTTCTTTCCTTTTTTTTTTCTAAAAAGGGAGCAGATACATTGGAAGAGTTAAATATGAACCAAATGTTAAATAGACTTAAAAAAAGATGACGAAGAATACTACCAAAACTGAACTTCAGGCTGCATGATGCATTTGCTACACACAGCTGGAGTCCAGACTCGAGCTTTTGTGGATCAGTAAATAATAACTACAGTATTGCAGGAGTGCACTTCGCAGGATGGCGTCACTCTGCCTCCTCACACCTTCCAAGTGCCCTTGCAAGGTCTAGGGGACACTCATAACACGTGGTCTAGTTAGAAAGATTTTACCAAACTCATGACTAAACGTCAGTATTCATTGAGATCAACATTAGCTTCATTTGTAATGACAAAAAAGCATGCAAGTTTAGTAGGAACTTTACTTTTGTGTTTTTGTATGAGAAATATCGAAGAATTCCATCAAACCGGTGTGTGTCCACACAGTTTGAAGTAGCCAGTAATTATTCAGTCACTTTTTGTTCTCCGTGACACTGGGCATAATATAAATAATATTTGCACCTTTTTCCCTCGTCCTGTCCTTCCAGATCTGTACCGATGCCGTTGATATTCTGCACTGGAAGACATCTCTGATGGAGGCAGAAACTGAGCCCCTCGCCTTGCTTCCAAGCACCAGAGTCCCTGTCCTGCCATATCCCAGGCTCCACTCTAAATGAGAGGATTATCTTCTTAAAAACAAATCACCACTCTCGCGCAGCACCAGCCCATGTAGGGCGGTAGCCCAACAGGGGGCTGTTTCCTCTCCCTTGCTCTCCTCCTGTTGCCCCGTGGCTTTTATCCCTAGGCTCCTGGCAATGGAGACCACATGAAGAGGAAGAGTGGCGAACGCGAACACACTCTCCCCAGCCCTGCTCTGATGCCCCCTCAAGTGGCAGGGGGATGCTGCTGCCCTGACGGAATTGTGTGTATGTTCACGTGCATTGAGGACGAGTGTTTAGAGAACTTGTGGTGAAATCTTTTAAGGCTTTTGACACTAATGGCTCAGGCTCGCAAGTCTTCGGATTTCTAATTCTAAGAAAACAATTAACATTCTAAGTGACAGATATAATTTATTCACTCTCAGACAGTTGATTGCAAAGACCAGAGATCTCTAACCCTTAGATTCTTTTATTCTGCCTTTATGCAACATCTCTCATTTTCCTTAAAGTACATTTTATCTAAAAATATATTTTAGTCTTATATTACTGTTGTGCCTGAATTATTCCATTAGGTGTCTTTTTTTTATTCCATTAGTTCTCATTTCTTCTAGTAAATATTCAAATAATCAAATAAGTACTTGTGTTGGAAAGTTTTCCTGTCTTTACATCTATCAGATTTCCTCGTCAACAAATTCAATTTTCTTCTCATTTAATCTGAGTATTCAGGTCATTATTCAACAAATACTGTCAAGGGGGCTGGGGGTATAGCTCAGTGGCATAAGCGCTTGCCTGGCAAGCACAAGGTCCTGAGTTCGATCCCTGGTACTGGAAAAAAAAAAAAAAAAAAAGTGGCTCAACAAATACTGTCATGATCCCTGGCCCATTCTACACGGTCCAGGATCATCTGACTCAGGGATGTGGGAGACACATGTTTGGCTTTGAGCATGCACACTTTGGTAAGAAGGTAGATGTGCAAGCAAGGAAGGCAGTAGTCCCCTGTAGCACAGTGGGCTCTCCTGCGAGTTCACGGAAGGTCAGGAACATGCTGAGGCCACTTTACAAAATGCTTCGAGAGATTTCTGTACTTTCACATGTCTGTAAAGCCACACACCATAATAAACATCATAACCTTATCACTAGAAAAGATCACTTATGCATCCTACCTCAGGGCCTTAGAACTTTCAAGTCTTTGCCTGGGAAAAACATCTCCTCTGAAAATGGTTATATTAGTAACTCTTTCACCTCTGATGCTTTTTTCCCATTACCCAGTCAAGAGGGCTTCCCCAACCACCTGCAGCGGTCTACCTGTCCTACTCATGGTCTGATCTTCCCTCATCATCATTCAATGTCCCTATTATTATGCAAAATTCTCTCATGCTTATTAGCTAGCTGATCATTAGGTTGTTGCTGTCCCTGATAGAGAAAGTCTCGTGAAAACAGGCTGTGCTCCCCTCAATGAATTCTACGATATTAGTGACTAAATTAGTTCTATGTATATAGCAAGCCCTGTAGGTGCTCAGCGAATGGATGTGTGAATTCGTGAATAAGAAATCCCAAACTTGTAATAATTTTATCATAGCAAAGGTTTTACTGTGTTTACCTAAGCTGGGTGTATTGGGTAGGCAGTAAAATATAAGCTTACTGCAGCAAATACTTATCCATTGTTACATTTTATTAAATGCACTGAGTTAAGCAAAATGGAAAGTGGAAATGGTTCCATAGGCCAAATCACACAGTGTATTAGGCCTGAGGGATTATAGCCCCAAAGCGCTCTTTTCTGCTCATTTCAAGACCCTGGCCTCAAACTTGGTTGTATGCTCTTGGGATCCTTTAAAACTCAGAAATGTTTCAAAGTTTCAACATGTTTTGAAGGTGGTTTCGAGGTTTCTGTCTTCCTTATGTTCAATACACTTTTATATTCTATCTGGACAAAGAACCTAAAGTATTTGAGTACCGTTGTATCAAAGAGTATCAAGTTTGGCTAATTTTGAGAACTTTCCTTTAAATTATACAGATACAAGGAAATTTATGCACCACACTTTTTACGCAGCTTTGTCTGGTTCATTAACTCCTTCTCTCAATATAGAGACAAATCTTGTTAAGCATAAAAGCAGTATATCTTATTGTAAAATTCCTGGAAATACTAAAATTTCACTAGTGATGTAAATAATTTTCTATTTTGACCATTTATTTAAACAATTGAAAAAATTTACTTCTAAATCTCTATAAAAATAAATTCAGGATAAATATTCTTAGACAATAACATATCCAAGGATGAACATTTGATCAACAGGAGAAGAAATTTAACAAGTCAATAAATTATCAGATTGAATCACCTTAACCGTTTTCTTGAAATGCCATCATCAGTATAATCCCTGTCTTGTGAAGCAGGATCTCATCAGTCTGACGTTGTTATTCTTATATGCAAAACTAACATGTTTACATTACACAGGTACCCTTACTCCAATGCAACCCTGGCACTCAGCGATCTGTGTACTTTTTTTCTGCCTGAATAACTGGGTGTGCTCACCATAAAACCCAACAAATGTCATTTTGGTCATTCATCTCAGAAACATGGAGATTCGTGTCACTCAAAATCTTCAACATTTTAGGTTTACTTGAGAAAATACAGTTTTCTCTGAAGTGGTGAGAGTTTAAAGAAACTGATAAACCATGCAATGGAGTACAGCAACACAAACTAATGACTCTCCACGAGCACAAGGAAACCAACTGTGGCGGAGTGCTCCAGGGTAGCGTGCGGCACACAGGGAGCTCAAGCACCGTGCGCAACTATTAGTCACTTTTTCTGTCTACATCAAGTTCTTCAAATTTTGAAGTGTAAGAGGAAGGACAGAACATCTAGGGATGACAGTGGCGGTCAGGAGGAGTGCAATGTTGAGCTTTTCCATATTATGAGCGTGGTGCTGACCCATGGAGCTATGCATGTGGTAACTCTGTGAGGAAGTCCACATGCACACGCGTACAAGTGCGTGCAAAGCTCACAAAACCTGAATGTACTCTACACGCTGCATCGCTGTCAATTTCCAGGTGCTGTGCAGAATGTTTCTACTGAGAAAACTTAGAGAAGGGATGTAGGATCTATGCGCAGATAGTTTCGCATCTTTCTGGGGGTCTCTATTTAAAAGTAAAACTTAAGGAAACTCCCTATGTTTGGGTCAGCTTTGCTGTCCAGTTCTAACTTGTATTAATTCCTTTAGCCTCTTAATGCCTTTGTTATTTTCTTTCAATAAAGTAGGGTAAATAACATTTTTTCTACATGAGGACATTGGTAATTTGCAAAATTAAATGGAATATTACAAATGAAAACACTTATTTTTTGCAAGGAGAAAGCTCTCTCCACATGATGTTAACCTCATAATTGCTTCTGGCATTCTACTCTTATGAAAATCATAATGCAGTGTACTTTTGCAAGGCAATGAATGAAATGGCCATATGTACATCTAGAAGGCATAGCCCATGAACAGAAGCAAACTAAAGATCTGTTCACTCTGTCTCTCTGGACTGTTCCCTTCACGGTTGCGGCATGTCTAATTATCGACACCCTGTTTAGTGCTTTCATGAAGCAATAATATCCAACGTCTTTAAAGTAGAAAAAACTGACAGTCTTTGCAAAACTCCCAGCTAATTCAACTTTTGTCTAATAATCATGCAAAAGTACTTTTCATATTGAGTTTACTGCTACATTTGCTATAATTGCCTATGACAGCATATTTACCACAAGCGAGAGACTTTTAAATGATAATTTTCACCCAGGAAGCATCAGAAGAATATTTTTTGAATAATATGCTCTTGTCCACGGTGTAAAGGTTTATTTAGTCCCAGTGGTTTACAACGGAAGGAAATAAATACATTAAATTATAACCTCAGAGTCTTGCATCTTAAGGACATTTACGAAACAGCAGGCAGGAAGTAAGGTTCACATTTGTAGCAAAGTATTAATAAAATTCGAGCTGGAGCCAGTCTGATAAAACATAAACTAATGAGCATGTTATCAGATATTAAGTATATCAGATTCTTCCTTATGCTAGCTCCAACCGCACATTGTTAATTGGCCTTAGGGAAGCTAGAAAGAATGAATCTTTGACCCAGAAAGATGCACAGTTGAACACAAAATGTCAAACCCTTTTTCTTTGTAGCAAAGATGTGCAACACTTTCTGTGAATAAATACAAATACCACTTAACTATTTTTATTAAATTAAAAATTTTAAAATATTTAATTAAATAAGTATTAAATTTAAACATTTGATTACTATGAATGTTAAATTTAATATTTAAAATGGCATGTCCTTTTTTTGTCTTTTGGAAAAGATGTTGCTATGCAGTTCAGGCTGGTTTTGAACTCTCTGTAGTCCATCTTGGCCTGGAACTCACAGCTGTCCTCCTGCCTCACCCTCCCAAGTGCTAGGATTATAGGTGCGTGCCACCATCCCCAGTTATTGTATCAAAAATAGTAATTTCAGAGCCAGGGGAAGTGGTGCATGCCTATAACCCCAGCACTCGGGAGACTGAGGTAGGAGGGTTGTTGAGAGTTTGAGGTCAGCCTAGCCTACAAAGTGAGTTCAACACTAGCCTGAACTGCATAATGAGACCCTGTTTCAAAAAGACAAAAGAAAATAAATAAATAAAATAATAATGTCCCTCTCAGTAGTTTAAAATCTAAATGTTTACTTTTATATACTCAGATAATTTACAAGAAATGTATTTTGTATGGTTAGTGAAAGTTGATTCTTTTGTGAATCAGTAGCATGTAGACAATACATCTCCATTTGGCTGTCTTATCTAATATTCCTCCTTGAAATGTCCTTCACTGTTGAGGCCTTAATCAGTAAAAACAGTCTAAAATAAGTGAGTAAGAAAAGAACTGCGAGACAATCTTTAAATATTGCAAAAATATAAAGGTGACCACAGTTTTAGTTTTAGAAGAAAAAGGAAGAGGAACAGAGGAGGGGTAGAGGAGGGCAAATCTTTTTTGTTTGTTTTTTCAAAGAGCAGGTTAAGTCTTAACGCAAAATTTGAATTTCGTCATTTCTGCTAGCAAGAACAGAGGTCAACTGACCAGGAATATGAATGTTTTCTTTCTGGAACACCAGGTTCTTACTGGAAACGCCATCTTGCCTATGACTTTTCTTAGCTGTGCTCTTGTTTTTTCTCAAGACCACTTGAGTAGCTCTCACCACAGAATGGGGATTTAAGAAGTATCTCAGCAACAGGCCCAAGTCTGTATTACAGAGTGAGATGTGCTCAATCTAACCTCCCATCAGCCAGCCTAGCGCCCACGTCCAGGGTGATACTGGGGTCGACGTGTTGTAGCTGACACCAGCCGCACAAGCTCAGTCCTAGAATGATGTCTGTACTCTACAAAATGCTTTCTTTTTTCTACATCTTTTTAATCCACCCGTGTTTGTGGTGCGTAATGATCACACTCTTCCCGGGGAGTTGTGCATGGACAGAACACATCTAAATTCTTCCTTCTTTTTCGATCTTCATCACCTCTCCCACAACATTCCTAATGTAGCCCCCAAACATGGAGCATCTGCAGTGGTAAGTTATCTCTCTGCAGTACAGCAGCAAATACTCTTGGAACATAACTCATCGAGGTTTATACGTGATCTTTGTTACCCTCCTTGAAACATTTTAGCTTACCCTTTATTTATAGGTCAGAGGAAAAGAAAACAGAATGAAAAATAAACTTTTGTGCTATTCATATCCTTCATATCCATCTAGAATGCATTTTTAAAACTTAAATATTTGGAAGAAATTTAAATATTTGAAAGAAATTATAGACAATCTATATACTGGTATATTTTTCTTGCACTGACATAATTAAAAATATATTGTCATTATTGTTACCATTAATTAGAACTTAGCTTGGATTTCTAAAAAGTCTATCTTGACATAAATGTTCCTGTGGAAGTAGTTTATTTGCAAGTTCATTCTGAAGAATAGCAAAGACCAGTGCAGAACACATAGAGCACGTGTCACCATCAGCACAGCAGGCAGGCGAGGCACCCAATAACTCGGACTGAACTCTCTCCCTCCGTGTCTGACTCACCCTGGGGTTATGTGTGGCTCATGACCCAATTAAATAACTTCAGAAGAAGTGCACTTGCCTGGCAAGCGCAAAGTCCTGAGTTCGATCCCTGGTACCGGAAAAAAAAAAAGAAATAACTTCAGAAGAAATGACAGATTCCCAGTAAACTGTCCAGGAAAACATGAAGACTAAGCAAGGACATACAATGCACTGAATTTGCATCTGATTAGGTGAAATTGGAGTCAGGAAAATTGAAGCGTTGCCTGTTAAATTTATTACAGAATACTTCGTCAATCACTGCAGATATTACTGAAAGGCCCTTACATATATTTTAGAACAAATGCATACATATTTGAAATCGAATACACTTTTAGCCAGGCTTTATGGTGCATGCCTGAAATCCCAGCATCAGGAGACTGAGGCAGGAGGATCACCATGAGTTCAAGACCAACCCGAACTACAGAGTGAGACTGTGTCTCAAATAATACATATTTTACTTACAGAACAAAGCTATTGAACACCTTCATATACACAGAAGCAATCTGACATCATCCCAAGTAACACAGCGAGTATTATGTAAGAAGTTGCAGGTGAGAGATGACACTGTTCTGTTTTACACCTCGCTACTGCATGAGTCTCAGGGTGAGGGATAAGGTGGGTCAGCACCTGCCATTGCTAAAAATGTTGATAATGTGCCTATGTGACATTTTGCATAAATTTTACTATTTAACATTATATGAAGTGTTATTCTTCTTACTTATTTTTTTGTTATTTCTTTTAATTTTGTTCCTGAGACAGATAATATGGTCATCTCATTCCTGCCTAGCACCTAGGAAATAAGCACTTCGGTAAATATTTCAGTACTTCACCATTTAATTTCTTTGTAAGATAATTTACAGTCTTAACAAAAATAATCACAGTGGAATGCAAAACTTATGACATATGCAGAAGTAGTGTTTGGCTATAACGGCTCACCTTTCAGGAGCCAAGTCATACGGAGTTGTGCGGCAAGGGTCGTGTGGAGTACACATAATGTAAATTGAAAGTCAGTTGTGAGGACTTAGATGTACGTAAAATGTCACCTACAGCAGTATGTCAGAAACAAAGGAAAGAGATAATATTAAAATCTAACAACGCTGATATAATATTGTAAGAAATAATTGAAAAAAGTAAAGGAAGGAAAGAGAAAAGGGAGAGAAAAAGGAAGAAAAGAGTGACACATCTAAATCTAACCTTGTTGATAATAATATTATCTGTAATTTGTCTAAATACCATTAATAAAATTGAGTTGTCATTGGGCTGGAAGAAAACCATGACCCAGTTATATGCTTGCTGTGAGAAAACACTTTTAATGTGAAGGCAAGAATAGTTCAAAAGGAAACAAAAGCAATGCATAGGGTACATTGCGCTAAGTCAATCAAAAGTGGATTGGAAAATCTGTTTTAGTATCACTCCAAAAAGCAGATTTATTGAGCCAAGAGTAAGATCATGCTAAAGCAAAGAATTTCATAAATACAAAGACTACGATCAGTCAAGAAGACATGGCTGTCCTAAATGTTTATGCATGCAATAACAGCTGCAAAATTAATACAATACACCTAAATGTTACTCTCAGAAGGCAGAGAAAAATATTCAATTATACCTGAGTATTTAATGTACCACTCTAAATATTCCATAGAATGGTGGAAAGTCAAGAAGGGTATAGAAGATCTGAACAAAGTTATTAAGTAATTTGACCAATAGAAGTAATCTATCAAACAATAGATAATATGGACTTCTTTATTGCACAAGGTACACATGCTGAAATAAACTAGCCATTTGGAAAGATTCAAATCATAGAGTATTTTTCTGATTACAATGGGATTAAATTATAAGTCACTAACAGAAATGTTGCTGGAAAAATCTAAAAATAATCAGGAAGTACATAACATCTTTCTAACTAACTCATGGGACAGTGAAAAAAACATAGGGGAAATTACCAAGGATTTGGAGCTGAAATAACATGAAACTACAGCATATGAAGCTCTGTGACAAGCCCCTATAAGAGGATTTGGATCACATATCCAATAAATATTTTGATTCCAGATTATAAACAAAATTTTCCAAACTCAATGATGTAAAACACGGTCAATGAGTAAAAGCTCAAGTTAGTATTTCAAACATATCTTAACTATGGGAAATGAGCAGAGCAACAGCTGCTTATCTCTGAGTATCAGGGAAGAGTGAATCACAAGTATGACATGATGTAGGAGTATGCTTATTAGAATGACTGTGTTTTAAGAATTGCCCATTCTGCAGACTTCTGGGAAGATGGTGACTGGTAAGCAGCAGAGAAAGATCCTCCCAGAGGATCACCACCCAGACACTGGAATATAGCAACATGAGCAAGACAAGAGGGAGAGAAGTGGGCCCCCTGGACCCAGGAAGTATCTGAAATGAGAATTGAAGCCCTCAGAAAGAGCATACAAGACCTCTCCCGGAGGAAAAACTCAGAGGGCCACCATGGTGCAGTTAGAGGAAGAGAAGGCGGGGAAGGAAGGAGCCACCGCTCCATACACACTGTCGGCCCACTCCCTCAGTCTGACACTGGCAGCTTCAGCTTCAGATGAGATCGGGTGCGTTCAGGGTGGTATGGCCACAGACAGCTTCAGCTTCAGAGGCCCGTGCTTGCAGGAGCCTCCCAACTTGGCCAGGAGAGAGTTGAGTTCCAAGAGCCAGGCCAAAGCTAGAGTGGAGAAGGTGCAGTCCAGAAAAGAGGCAGCAGCGGTTGGGAGGTGTTGTCCAACCCAGGGTGAGGATGAAAAGTCACAATAGCCACTAAAGCAGCATGACCACTCTGCAGCAACCTTTCTAATCAGCACCCTGAAGCAAGGCAGAGTCAAAGCAACCAGTACACAGCCCAACACACTCAGCTTTACGCCTGCCCGAAGGCTGTGGCCTCCTGCCTCTCCACTGTGTGAGCAATAACCAACAGAGAGCAGTAGAGAGCAGTGGCAGCAACCCCAGGGCCACAGCAATTACCAGGGATCCAGCCAAGGAACAAACGGAAACTGGAGCACAATAGTAAGAAAGAGCTGCAGATGGAGGTGGATCACATGGACCCATGCCCTTCTCATTCCCAACACCAAGCAGGGAGAATGAGCTGAGTTACCGGGCTTCAGCTCCCACCCTGAAATCCCTCTGTCAGCACCTTGTGTCTTGGTGGCCAGCATGCTCAATATGTGTTCCCGACAGAAACAAGATGAGTCCACGGGCTTCAGAACTCACCCTAAACCACTAATATGAGTATGAAGAGGGACTTCATACTGCTTGCATATATGAATCTTGTATGAACACATAGCGACAAACTACATGAAAAGCAGCAGTCCTGGAGTCTGAGAGACAACAACATACTCTACACAGAAGGCCCAAGAAAATCCTCCAGTTCTCTCCTAGAACTAATAACTAAACTTAGCACACATCCTGGACTACCTCAGTGAGCACAGGTGGAAGAGACCTCACACCACTTGTGCCCAGCATCATAAATGCGCCCAATGCCCAGCTGTAAGGGACAGGGAGTAGCAGCACTGGAGATCAATTAGGCCAGGGCTGGGAGTGCCTCATTGGATCGGAGCCTAGAAGTCAGCAGGGGCCACCCTGTGGTCTTGACTGGGCCCACGGGAGCACCTCATAGTGGTAGGATGGAGCCTGGCAGTTGTTGAGGGCAACCCTGAGGACTTGACTGGGCCCCCAGGAGCACCTCGTTGGGGTAGAACCCAGCATTCTGTGGGGGCAACCCCTCAGACTGGTTTGGGTCCCCAGGAGCACCTCGCTGGGGTGGAGCCCGACAGTCCTCAGGGCGACCTAGGGGACTGGAATGGGTCCCTGGGAGCACCATGCTGAGGCAGAGCTCAGAGTTATAGCATAATTTGAAGCAGCCGTGTGCTTTCCCAAAGTGAGAGTCCAAGGGAATAAGTAAACCAAAAAATACAGTTACTGTCAGAGGGAAGATGATTGATTGAGTGGGAGAACAATGGGGATTAGGGTGGTGAAAACTATGTGATTAATCGAATGTACCACCATTTGTATAACTTAGTAACAATAGTGAAGAAGTCATTTTGTAATACGGCATCCATTTTTTATTCCCCAATATCTGTTCTGTAACTGTGTGTTTACTTTATCATTTATGCATTATACTGATTTGTAACTGAGTAAGAAATGGGAAAATGACATTATGTAATACAACAGCCATTGTTAATCCCCTGCTATCTTCTCTATAAATGTGTATTTCCTTCATTGTTTTTGAGATAAATGAGTAATATGAAGATGATATTATGTAAAAGAGCATTCATTGTCAATCCCCTACTATCTTCCTCATCATTTGTGTATTTCATTACTGTTTTTGAGTTATTCAAGTTTATATTCTTTTATCTTTAAAATTTAAAAAAAGTTAAAAAAAAAAAAAGAAATTGCCCATTCTGAGCACTGGTGAGGGTTTAGATGAAGAGGGACACTTCAATGGATGGAGTGTAGCATTTTTTTTAAACTTACACCTATCATGACATCCATTTCACCCTGTGATAATTCAGGGAGAGCATCTAAGCATACATTACACATAGCCTTACACATACTTTCACAGAACCTTTACTTGTAACTGCTGATAACTCTAAATCCTCCAAGTGTCCATCAATAGGGTGAAAGACATGTATCTAAACAATAAATTATTACCAATAAAGAAGGATTAGCAATTGATAAGGCTCTGACATGAATAGTTCTTAGGATAATTTTACTGGTGAAAGATGTTGGAAGAAACTGTAGTTGCCATAGAGTCTACATATATGCATTATAGGAAACACAACTTAGGGTACAAGGACAGGAAGTGAACTAGAATAGTGTATTATCATAACAAAGGGTGCGTCAGCTCATTTAAAGAGATCTTGAGAATGGAAGTGTAAGGGACTGATAGGTTCATAAGTTTCACCTGGTGATGGTTTTACCTGTGATCACATATGATAAAACATCAAATGTTACATTATCAATATTTGTAGTTCATCCAGATAAAGTTTTATAAAACATTCTGAAATTTGTACCCCAAGTTATATTCTGTCTCAGAGTGTATTACTTTCAAGAAAGAGTTTTGGCTGTTATGTGATTTGCTCATAATGCATTTCAGTTGTCTCACCTCTAAAATGAGCAATATGCTATTTTTTTTTTGAGCAATATGCTATTGATCTTTCATTTTACACTGCCTTAAAAAGAACTTAAGAGCATTGCTTCAAAATATACCAAGTTTCACTACTTTAATCAACTGAAATCATTTGCTATCCCCCAGCTAGAAGGATCACAGAAATCTATCAATTGGAATATCTTTTTGAACATTGTATTATATTATAATTTGTTTCCTAATGCAATGCATATGGCTTCCTTCAAAATTTCTCCAAAATGTCAAAAGGTCTCAAAAAAATCACACGTTATAATTTAAAAAAAAAAAAAACCTTGAACATGGGTGGAAAAATAATGAGTTTACATAAAACTTTGTCCATCAAGCCAGCTATCCAGTAGCAGTAACCTGAACACTGATAGTGCACAGATACTTATAAAGTACACTGTACAGATTAGGAAGTGTCACATTTGACGGCAGCCATGTGAGAATGGAGACACTGATTTCTGCTTCACAGTGTGATGTGATCACTAAATCTGCAAATATCTTCAGTAAACGTCCTTTGGCAGAAGGTGGCTCATCTAAACATCTTTGAAACTTTTATTGAATGTTCGTGTTGTGAATCGAAATTTCAGGAAGCAGAATCTTAGCCTTTAAGAGCAGCAGCAAGACAGATGGCCAGTGGTTCCATGAGGCAGAAGTTGATGAACGTGCCTCTCAGCAAGCCTCTCAGAGCTGAGTGTGAGCATCTGCTGGGGATGCGCGTGCTGTGGAGTGGACTGGGTGGCTGGGAGGGACCCGCTTGCTGCTCTGAGCTATGGCGCCTTTCTCAGAGGCAGGCCATATGGATGTGTACGGCGAGAAGGGGAGCCCACATGGAAACTGAAGACAGGAAGGGGCTAAAAGCAAATCAGCAACAGAAGGTGAGGAAATTTTTGAAGAACTGAAATCAGAGGCCTATGCTTGAGTGTATCATTTCTCTTCTATTACACAATGTATATTTCATGTATTTCCCTGCCAATGCAGTGCCATTCAGGGACTAACAGAGTGTGATTCATAATCCATCTTCCAAAGATGTAGCAATTGCTTTAGATGCCAAGGTCCATTTGTGTATTTCATTTTTCACTTATGCATTGCATTCTAATACAATATTTTCTTGGCAAAATAAAACAAGAATGTTACTATTTTTCCTAAGCAATGCTTAGCATCTACTACAGCATGATGCACACTGGTAATTCTTCACAACTGTATCTACCAGCTGATTTGATTGAAATGTACAATTGGAGTTTACCATGAGGAAGCATTTCGGCACTGATATTTCAAAGTTCTGACTTTCAGTAAACTTTTTCTGAGCACTTATGGGATTCTGTACTAGGAGATGGAGATGCGATACTGAGCATTTATTGTGTTTTATGACTCCAGGGCTTGGAAGTCACTTAGTACTGACAGACATGTGAGGGTGATCTTATTTATTTGATCTGGTGTGACTTCTGTAATGACAGTATGGATCCTGAGAAGCAGAGGGGGAAATCAAGCAATCTGGAGTAAGTTGTAGCAGAGGTTAGGGAGGGCTCCTCAAAAAGGGTGTGTTATGGTCTAGGTCCCTCAAGATGGACTGTTTTTTTTTTTCGGTACTGGGGATCAAAGATGGACTATGTTGGCCACAAAATCCCCATTGGAACAGTGTTGGGAAAGGAACCCTAGTTAATAGGAGGTTAGCTCACCAAGTTTCTATCTTCATGAGTGGATTAATGTTACTACCCAAAGGGCTATGGGATAGGCTTGCTCCTTCCTGCTCTTTTAGGTGAGGGGGGTCCACCCTTTGAGAGGAGGCAATATTAAAGCACCACTACGGAAACAGAGATGGGACCTCCAGCAGATATACCACACCTGCTAGAGCCTGGATTTCGGACTTCCTAGAGCATGAGAAATGAATTGCTGTGTTCCCATGTCAACCAGTCTCTGATGCTTTGCTGAAGCAGCCCAGATGGGTGCAGGCAAGTAAGTGACTGTGCCTGCTAATAGCTCTTCACCAAGTGCAGTCCGGGAGAGAAGGAAGAGGCACGTGCATGGAGTGAAATGAGCCTCCTCTGGGAAATCTCTTGTGCCACGAGGCTGTCGGAGATTAGCGGGGGTTCTTTGGTGAAACAAGTTGTGATGAGCCCATAGTAAAATCATTCATGTTCTGTTTTGCAAATCTTGTCATCTAAGTGGAGATCTCGCCGGGTGCCCTCTGTTCCCAGGGGTCAGGATACCCCACCTTCCCTGGTGAGGACCCCAGGCAGCCCCGTTAATTGCTCCCCCTTTCCTGGACGCTTGAGTCTTGGGGGGTCACAATGAGCGAAATTCTTCAGAATTACATTGACCGTGTAGGGGGTTGTAGGTATCTTGTGGATTTTCTAAAATCATCACACTTCTGACTTGACTTAGGATAATCTCAGGCCAAAGTGTTTTAAGGGAAACAGAGGACAAATCTAACAAACCAATAGCTTCCTTAGGGCCAAGAGCGTTCAAATTCCTTCAAGGTCCACATTTTCTCTGCCACTGGCCTCTGTGCTGAGGTTTGCGTGGCTTGTCTTCCCTCTTTAATCCTGTATTGTGGGGATTCAAAACAGCACTGAGGCAGGGGGCCTTGCCAAGGGAAATTAAAGTGGAATATCCACTTGCTATCAATTTACATGATGCATTTTTAAATTTTGTCTCAGTTTGCGACAGAGCAAAGGACAACAGAATTTCCCACTAGGAAGAGGTTATTAGATCTCCAGTAAGTAGTATACAGAGGCTCCCCTTGAATCCTGACATCCAGGAGCAGCTTTCTGAAATAATGTGCACAGGCTTTCAGGAAAAAACAGAAACATCCGGTCCATCTCCCTACAGTGGGACAGTGCAACTCAATTAGCCTGATCCCTGGTAGAAAGAGAGGGTAGCCTCTAGGCTGAAAGCAGCGTGTGGCCCCGCCTGTGAGTGTTTCAGGTGGAACAGTTTGAGGTCTGGTACACTTTACCTCAATTTGTGGGATTATTAAAAGTACATTATCACTTTCATTTCATATAGGTAGGCTCTTAGCCACCCCAGGTGTCCCTGTGGTTATGGCCACATACCAGTTAGTTTTGAGGAATCACAGCCAACTAGAAGGAAAGGAAACCTACGTATTAAACTTCTGATGCCCCTGTTTGATCTCGGGACATGGGATTTAAATAAACCACACTGATAAACTGAAACTAAGTAGAAATAAGCAAAGTATTGTAGAATTGTTACCAGATTATATTTAAAATAAGACATATATCCCTAAACATTTATATTGTGGGAGACCAGAGTTATTGAAAAGGAAAGTGAGGAAATAATCCAATGGCTTCTAGCTACACTTCTCTCAGTCATATCCAGAATTATGACAAAATTGTTTGAAAAATTAGAATTTTAATGGAAATGTGGCTTTTTTTCTAGATATCCTTCAAAAGACTCTTGGGGTCACAGGTGGGGATTTTTCAGAGGTGGGCGGATCTAGAGCATGTGATGCTGGGAATAAAGTTGTGAGATTACTAAACCAGCCCCCATGCTTCAGCATAGTTATGGGTAGGGTTAAGGGTGCTCCGCCGTGTTGTCAGTGCTGCTCACCGGAAGGCCAGGTCACCCGGGTAAAACATTAGGGCCAGGAAGAGATCTAGAGTTGTCGCTTGCTGCTGGCTTGCTGCTTGCTGCATTCTGCCTACCCCGCTTTGTGATGAACTGTTTCTCCACTGTGATCCCCCCTGCCATGCCACTCTGCCTTGGAGTCAACCAACTATGAAATGAACCCTCTACACACTGTGAGCCAAATAAACCTCTCCTCCTTTAACTCTGGGCGTTGGGTCTTTTGTCTCAGCAATGAGCAAAGTTACT
The DNA here is from genome assembly GCA_004027595.1 of Dinomys branickii. Taxonomy (NCBI): domain Eukaryota; kingdom Metazoa; phylum Chordata; class Mammalia; order Rodentia; family Dinomyidae; genus Dinomys; species Dinomys branickii. The sequence goes on along the minus strand of PVLD010003777.1, from coordinate 64,137 downwards.
AAAGCACATGGAGCATGAAAAGAAACAATAGTTTATAACATCTATGTTTTTCCAAACTAACTGAAGGGCTAGGATATAGCTCAGCAGTCAGAAGCACCTGTCTGACAAACACAGGGTCCTGAGTTCAGTTCCCGGTACCAAAAAAAAAAAAAGAAGAAGAAAAAAGAAAACCTAACTGGAGATTAGAACTAAATCTTCACACATCATTCTCACAAGGACTTTTTCGGGTTTACAAGCAATGCTCACGAGGGTAGAGACTGAACCATTTCATTCCTTCACCTTAATAAATACGGAATCATGACTTCCGACCCATGGCACCAGCACCCTCCTTTAATGGAGAAATGAGTTTAGCGTCAAGGAGTCCAGAAGTGTTTTATGCGAAGGAATTCGATCCAGGTTAGCAAGGGCCGCTCACTGGGATTGTGACGGAGACCCCAGTCACTGCCCGGACTGGCCAGCTGCACTTCGTCTTTCTCTTACTCCCTTTTCCTTTTCTTCTAAGACTCTGCTGCAGTTACTTTGGCTTCCAGGAATACAGGGTTGATCGATGAGCATCTTATGACAAGAGGCTGAAGCTGCTCCCAAGCAGCCCTCAAAGATGAGGTCTACCTCGGGAGGAGATGTCCCCCTCTGAAGGAGCAATTACCCCACGACACGACAGAACCTGCCACCTCAAGCAGAGTCAAATGTCCAACATTTGGAACAGCAGTGCCCCTTCCAGGGAAGACAGCTTTTCCTGAGCCTTCCAGAAACAGACCTGAAATGAAGATCCATCACACCAGGGCCCGAGCGGAACTACCTGGTCTGCAGCTGTGCGAGTGCCGCAGCTATGCAGAGACCCAGCCCCTGCCCCTGTGCTCCTTTCTCCATGAACATTACAGTCGCTGTCAAGCCCTGGGTCCCAGACCCTGACCCTCTTACTCATTCGTCCTCGGAGTGGCCACGCTGCCTAAGGCTCCTCGCTTGCCTCTCACCTCTCCTTGTTTTTCTTGGCTGTCATCACAGGAAAGGGTGTGGCCTAGCCTACCTGGTGAGAGTGTGGAACTGGGGTTTCACTATAAACCTGCGTAATCCTCAGCCGGAGCACTGAGGCATCACGAGGTCAAGGGCTATAACGGCAGAGCACAGGGAGCCAGCACCATGTATCAGAACACGGGAAGGCAGAGGTCACCGCTTCCCGGTTCCAGGAACTACTGGACACACTAAGAAACAGCACAAAGTGGTTGGGAGAAGGCAGCGGGGGTCCCGGACATCTGCATCAGGGTTTCCTTGCTCCTCCACTCACTAGCTTTTGGCTTGAACAAGCCACTTAATTTTTGCAGCCTGCCAAATATTCTCAGCCTTACAGTGGCTGCTATAGTAGCTTCCCTTTATCGAGTATTTCCCCTGGGGGCATCATTATGTGTATAGTTTCATAAGGCACCTTTTACTATTTCACCAACCATTAAAAGTTGGGGTGACTAATCTTCTTTCATTAAGCAAATAATAGAATTCATAAAGATTAAATGACTTATGAAGATCACGGCTCTCTCAAGTGGCCAGGACAGAACCCAAATATATGTACTTTTAATTTTAGCTTAATAGATCCAAAGTTGTATCATTTTAGCTTCTTTATCATTCACCATAAAAGACCAGACTCTAAGAGCAGTTTCTGGCACTCTCTTTGCTTGAACATTTATCATCAACAGACTCAAATATTCACGAAAATTTACAAATTTGAAGGACTCCAGCCCCAAACACAATGCCACAAGGTTACCCAAATATTCCGGTGTGACTATCTCTTTCTATTGCTTCCTCCCTGTGTTTTAAATTTCTTCACACCCTTAACCTAGACTTCTCCCATTGTGGTTATTTTTGTATTTATCAGGCACTGTAAGACACAAACTGGGACCAGCTGCTCTACAGGTTGCCCATTCCCTGCTTCATACGATGCAGTATATAGTGAACAATCAATAACTGCCAAAAGGATTCAAATCAAACTGCCAGAGAAGAAACAGCAACACACAGTTGAAAAATGATCAAATTTTAGTACATATTGTTTGCTCGGTAATCTAATGCTTGCATTTAGATCATATGGTAAGTTTGAAATCTAAGGTGATGCCTACCACTTCCTGATGTACTTACCTTCTAGAATACAATAAAGAAGGGGCAACAAAGAACAATATCTGAATATTCTACTGTTAGCATTCGCCTGTGCATTGGCAATTCATTATTTACGTTCCTCTTAAGTGCATGTATATTTATGTCAGTAAGCTACTCACGGCTTTATCATCTGAAATGACATTTCATGATGGCTGCATTATGCTGTGTAACAGAAATCACATCAATGGAAGGTAATTTCAAATGGATCAAGCAATCCGACTGCTAAGAAACGAATGCTGATGTAAGAGGCAACAAACCAGCAAATGACTTCCACTTCCCCCTCACACAGAGAAATGTCACAAATTTATGGCTATTGACTGGAAGAATTATGAATATTCACACACAAGCTCTGTTAGGCAACTAAGTGAAAAAATAAGCAAGTTTTCCAAATCAATAAGGAATAGTGAATCAAGCTAGTGCAATGGCATTTTGATGACAGCTGCATTTTACATGATCTCATTAGTTAAAACTTTCAGTACCTTTTCTGACCACAGTGCACTCAGGATGTTCTCTCGCTGCCCGTTCATTAAATCAAGGTGCCTCTTTATACTAGGTCATTTTTACTTTGTTAAAGAGAGACAGAAACTGTTCTAGGGCTCATGTTTCACATATAGTCAGGGTGTTAGTGAGATTTTCACTGCTGTGACAAAATACCTGGGAGAAAACAGTTTAGAGGAGAAAAGGTTTGTTTGCCCTTGCTTTTAGCGTTTTCCATTCGTGCTCATTTGGCTGCAGCCATTGCATAACAGTATAAGCTCGTGGTGAAAGAAAAGGCTCACAGTTGGGAGCGTAAGGGAAGAGAACTCACAAGGAGAAGCTCAGCCTAGCCTTGTAGAGCTGATCCTGGGTCCCCTAGTTCTTCCCAAGAGGCCCTGCCTCCTAACCCCCCATGGCCTATGAATATTGGCCCTGGCTGGAGGCCAAGGCTTCCATACAGGAGCATTTCGGAGATTTTCAACATAAAAACCAAAACAGCTGGCACTGGAAAAAAAGGAAAAAAGCATGTACTGAGCAAATTACTATAATAAGAATCAGTTAATTTTCCCATGATTTATAGTGTAGGAAAATATTACAGAATTGACACAATATACAATAATGTAAATAGGAAAAAAAGCATCTATCAATTTTTCAGTGACTGGTGTTCATTGTATAATTTTGAGCATTATTTCCAATTTGTTCTCTTTGGGTGAGGGATGCATGATTCCTCTATGGCAATGAAAGCCACGGATTTCAGTTGTGAGCAGAGTACTATTTAACTATTATAGTTAGGACTAAGAGTCAGATGCGATGGTGCACACCTCTAATCTCAGCACTGAGGAGACTGAGGCAGGAGGATTGCCATGAGTTTAAGGCCAGTTTGGGCTATACAAGTGGATTCAAGCCCAGTCTGCACTACATAGCAAGACCATTTCTCAAAAACAAAAAACAAACCGAAAAGCATTAAGGAACAGTATTACATATTGTCAAATTTTCATATTTATAAATTTATTTTAAATTTTATTTTTAGAGCTAAAGGAACCAGAACATATTAACAAACATGCAGACATAAATAAAACAACATAAAAACAATATAAACAATACAGAATTTCAGGCAAGGGGAAAAAAATTAACAATTGTTGTTGCTTACATACTGTTATCCTCATATTTGTTACTCGGAGAAACAAACACAGACATGCAAGAATGAGCAAACAATTAAATAGCAACTGTTCCATCCAAGAAAACATAGAAATTAATATTACAATTATCCAGGCCATCTTGTGTGTGTGTGTCTGTGTGTCTGTGTGTCTGTGTGTCTGTGTTTCCCCCTTTCTTCATTTTTCTCCTTTCCCTCATCCCAGCCATTCTTTTCTTTGCAACAGTTTCTTTCCCCTTCTCACTATCTATTGACCTTTTCAGACATCATTTACTCTTTCAAGTTCTTATATTAGGGAGACAATACAATGTTTACACATCTGAGCCTTATTTATTTCACTTATGAGTATGGTCTCTAGTGGCGACCATTTACCTATAAAAGCCTTGGGTTTACCTTTCTTTATAGCTGTGTAACATTCCATTATAGAGAAATACCACGGCTTTCTTATCTGTTCCTCAATGGATGAGTATTTGGGTTCTTTCCACGATTTAGTTACTTCAAATTGCACTGCTATAAACGTGGGTGTACATATATCGTTGTGATATGATGTTTTTAGTTCTTATGGAAAAATACCCAGAAGAGGAATAGCTGAATTGAATGGAACCTTTAATCGTAGTTTACTGAGGAATCTCCAGAGTGATTTTCACAGCAGTTGCACTAGATTACACTCCCAACAACAGTGGAGAAGGGTTCCTTTTGCCCCACAGCCCCTCCAACATTTGTTATTTGTTGATTTATTTATGATAGCCATTCTTCCTGGGATGAGATGGAATCCCAGTGTTTTTTTAAATTTGCATTTCTAATGACTAATGAGGTTCAGCATTTTTTTATGTATTTATTTGTCATTTGTATTTCTTTATCTGAGAAGTGTGTATTCATCTCATATGCCCATTTTTGGACTGGGTCCTTGAATATGGGGCAAATGCTGGAGGAGTTGTGGGGCGAAAGGAACTCCACTGCAATTCATTTTACTTTGTGATTCATGGATTTTCGGTTTATATCACTATGTATACACTTTAACTATATTTTACAATATATTTGCAAAGTTAATCCCTTATGAAATATTCTCTTTACTTCTAACAATATTTTTGCTGCAGTTAAATATCAACTGTTCCACTGATCTTTTAAAAATTCTTTATATGTTCTGGATAGAAGTCCTTTGTCTGAAGGGCAGTTAGCCAAAATTTTTTCCTAGTTTGTGGGTTTTCTTTTTACTCCACTGGTGATTTCTTTAGATGTACAAATCTTTTCCACATAGGGCAGTTTTTAATGGAATAGATATGTAAAAGTACATAGAGTAGATTTATAAGAGTCCATAGGATAGTTTTTTAATATACATGTTGAATGGACTTCCATAATAAAGTTTTTAAGTACACATAAATACATGCACATTGTTTATTTTAAGTTTTAGTGTTATTGAGATTTTTATTCTCACCTCTCTTAATTGGTGTTTGCTATAATGTAAAAAATCCTTATTTTGTGTACACTTGTACATATTGAATATTTTGAATATTTTACTAAATTTTCCTTAAATGTGGTATTACTTTACCTTAATTTTTTCCCTTGTTTTAAAGCAGGTACATAAGCACGGAGGCTTAAAACTGAAATTGTTTATATGATTATGGAGAGAAGAGTATTCTGTTCTTTCTTCTCCTATCTTGTAGCAAAATCTAGAATAAATCACTTTTTAAAATTTTCTTTTTATAGAGTTTTCCTAAACTTACTTTGACAATTCCTTTACCTTAATTTTAGCTCGTCTTTTTGTTGAAACTCAAACTTGAGTTTGATACCTAGTATACTACTTCTTTAATATTCTAATCATCCCTTCATTAATTCATTTCTTTTGTTTATTAATATTTTTATTTCAAGACTATATTCCAGTCATATATTTTTATTTTTTCTTTCACAAATTTAGTGATAAATATTTCCTACAACTTCGTTGAAGTCTTTCTCTTTGCTTAGTATCTAAGGAGATCATTCACCCGTCATTATTTGCCCCTTCTAAACTGTGCAAATGATATGCTTAAGTCTGTCTGCTCGTGTTTGGGGCATCGAGAGGTTAGCTTTGCAAACCGTACTTAGTAAACAACAGGTACAACAGCAGAACTGTTTATGGTTAAGTCAGCTCTTCCAAAATCCCGGAAAAGTATTCACTGTTAAGTGAGAATTTGACAGTGGAAGATCAGTGAACAATCACCTTACCTCATTTGACTGTGTAACAGTGTAATTTATGAGTAGATTGCTGTACGAACACTTCATTAATGGAAATTAATCTAGGAGTCTGATATCGAATTTCCTTCATCGCAATTATGAGAAATGATAGTGATCTCCACAGTAGTGTTTTGGTCTTGCTGCTGATATAATCGGCAAAGACCAGGTGGCCTTTCTGAATGCAGTTCAGTAAAACATGTCTTAGATTCAAGCTAATGTAGAAAATGTTGACTGAAATAACTTAATTATGTATAAAATTTCTGTAGGTCCCATTTAAGCATATTTATCCTTATACATAAGAATGTTTAATTCCAAATTGGTTGTTGTCTATGTAAGGACATTGTACCCAATCATAAATCAAAATTTATGTACTCATCCCGGTTTTAAACTGTGACCTAGGACTCAGCAGATAAAGAAAGGAATTAAGTAGTTGCTGCTCTTAAATTAAGATGTAGACCATGTGAAAATAAAACAGAAACTGCTCAAAATGCCTCCTAGGGTTTCATTCTAAATATTTCACCTTTGTATTTTTTCCTATATTTAAAATCTAGTGACACAATACTTTAAAATCTTTTCAAAGAAGAAAAGTAGAAATGGGGTATGTACCACTTTATCTCATTGTAAATCCTACTGTAAAAGTGATCACTGAACTTTAAAGCATATTAATGTAACTTCTTTGAAAATTTCAGCAATAGTATGTTTATAACATTTATTATTTCTCTTGTAGTAAGTTCTTTTTATAAATATAAGTTAGTATCAGCATCTACTGTTTCCTATCTCTGTATAATTATACCTATTTTTCATTATGAGTCTGAAAAAATAAAAGTTCTAATTTTTAACAGTGAAAAATGAAAATCCTTTATGAGAAAACAATTTGCTGGGAAAGATCCTTAATTATTGGTCAGCACTATTGCTTTAAAGAATATGAAGATTATTCTTAATGTCGATATATATGCTTAGTTTATCTCTTTGCATTTATAGTTTGAATGAATTATTTTAATAGTTTTCATCTAGTCCTGATTAATAACCAGTAACGTATTTTCAAAGTAAATTGATAAAGGCACAAAATCTTCATCACACATGCAATTGTTATTGTAAATAAAATTCTTATTGCGCCCTGATAAAATGTCAAAAGTTCTTGCAAGCAAATAAACACCAAAATGTGTGAGGATATCTTCAAAGATTTTATAGCATCTTCCGAATAGGAAGAAAGAGATCTGGGTACTATTCAGGACTTTGATGGTAGATACAACCATCTCCTCAGGACTCTAGGATTGGATTTTTCCAGAGGCACAAGCATATACCAATTTTGTACATGATCCAGATGAACTTAAAATACCCTAGGGCAAAGTAATCTGTTTACATTATTTTTTTTTTACTAATAGTGTTATTCTAATGTTTTGTGGTCTTACTGATTGCTAGCCTAATTAGTTGAACTTTTATTGAGATATGTTTTATTAGGCACCTCACTTTAAGAATTTGTATCTTCTTGCAATTCATTTTACTTTGTGACTTATGATTTTCAGTTTATATCACTATGTACACATGCTAACTATATTTTTCAATATCTTTGCAAAGTTAATCCTTTGTGACATATTCTCTTTAACTCTAACAATAGTTTTGCTGAAATTATAATATTCTAACATTACTAAAGATCTATCACCTTATTCTTATACTTGTGTATTAAACTTTTTCAGTCCTGTTGATTCTAAGCATTCTGCATTCTTATTTAAAAGCATCTTCCAAGTAGAATCACTGCTGTTTTGTGTGTTGTGTTGCTTTAGTGTTTGCTGATCATTAATGACTCAATTTGCATATAAAGTTAATTCCTGAGACATTTTGATTAAATCTGTCTTCTAACTATCTGCTAATATTTTAATATTTTACCTGATTTGCTATTCTATTTTTCCTGCTTTTTGACTGAGTGAACACTGGATATTGCACCACACACTTCAGGAGTGTCATTTCAAAGCTTCTGACCTCTACCTTGACTGTACATCCTGCTGAAGAACAAGGTCTGCTCCAGGCAGGTACAGTGTGACTGCGCCTTCTTTTGTGTTTGTGCATCCTCCTCCTCGCTGCCTGCTTGGGAGCTCAAACACTCCGAGCAACCTAGGGAGAAGAGGCGGGCGTGTCTGACATGGCTGTGTTCGATCATGGCCAGAAGAATGTCAAGGAATTCATGGTCTTCCCATTTATCGCTCATGGATGGAGATCTCAGTAGCTCCAATAGTAACTGAGAAGTATGTCACTGGAACTTAGGGAGTTGGACGCCACTGATTTTGCTGCAATATTCTATACTAAGGCCGTCTATTCCCATACCTTTCGAAAGAGCTGCCAGAGAGTTCATTGCCACATTGAAGATCATTTTGTTACAGATACAAGCATAAAATGTAAACTATTTGTGAAGTCTAAATTTCTTCTGATCTTATGTTTGGGTAATCCTGAGTTATTTCTATAGCATATCAATTATGGTAGTGCCCATATTACCAAGTATGAATGAAATTCATTGTTTTTTATTTTCAACTTTTGCAAAAGTATTGAAGGGTTTATCAACAATTCAAGTCAGTGTTTTAAAGAGGAAGTCACTAAATGAATAACTTGATGAGTATGTTGTCTCCTTATGTGGAATATTTTTCCTATTTTCATGTAATTAGAGCTTATTATATACTATATAGTATTGTATTTTGTTCTTCAAATCTGTATTATATAGTCCATCATCTGATATATTGCTATTTAATGTCAGTACTTACTGGGTTGTTTAGTAATATGCTTAAATTAATAGTTATACACTCTGTATATTGCTAAATTCTAAAATTTAATACAAATATTAATTTATAAGAACAGAATAGAAATTTTATGTGCAGAAGACATACCTTAGTTTCTCACAAACTAAGAAGTTGTAATGAGAGTATTCTGTCTAACACAAGAGAAAAGAGGAGTTTTCTATATTTTAAGCAGTTACTGAATCTCTGGACTATTAAATTTTATTCTGCTCTTATTTGAGGAATGTGAATGAGTCTGTCTTTTTGATTTTAAAGATAAAAGAACAAAACATATTAACAAACACACATACATTTAGAAAATAACACAAAAGCAATACATGCAATACAGAATTTTAGACAATATACATACACATATGCAGATCTGTGTGTGTGTGTGTGTGTGTGTGTGTGTGTGTTACTCTTGTTCCTGCGACAAAATACCGACATACACAAGTTAAAAGAGAAAAGGTTTATTTTAGCTCTGAAATTGTAGAGATTTTAGTTCACAGTCACCTGATTCCAAGGCAGGCATGGCAAAAGGTCATGGGAGACTAGACATGTTCACAGCAGAGCAGGTGAGGCAAAGATGCAAGAAGCTTCCCCTTCCTACAACCACAATACATCAATCAGTGGACTAATCCCGTTATCAAAAGCCCATAAGCTGGTATCACACACCTACGATTGAACTACCTCGCAAAAGCCCCACTTACAAGCACATGAGGCTTGGGGGGGGGGCGCCTGGGTATGTTATAATGTGAGGGGGGAGGAGGGGGGAGAGAAGGGAGGAGAAAGAGGGGAGAACAATGATTTAAGGAGGCTAATGTTTTAATAAAAGTATTAATATTTTAATAAAAAGCTTTAAACAGAATATATAAAGGGAAGGGCAAACAGGAAAATTGAGCACACAAATCATCTCTAAAACCATCCTAGTATTTAATTATTCAAGGAAACTTTTTAGATTCCTTTAGGAAGACTACTGTTCACTCATATTTCTAGTTCCAGATCCTAGTGCTGGACTTGTAGCATTAATCTACCAAACATTTTACATTAGATTGATTTTTATTTATCTCCAATAATAGCTAATTATTACCAATAATACATAACTTCATATTACCTACTTTGAGAAACAAAGAATAAAATATATAAGGTATGAAGCAAAACAAATTTGAAAATAGTAGAGAGTATCAAAAAGTGAAAAACATCTAAAGGAAATCTGCTCATGAAAGAATGCCTGGAAATGAAGAAAATATTGATTGCTTTAGGTATTTTCCCTTAACATTAGTGATTTTATAGATTGGACAAATAGATAAATATTGATATTTGAGAGAAAAGTAAATCACTGACTTTACAAGCGAATCTAATTAGCAAAACTATCTCCAAATAACAAACTCATTAGAACACGTAGGTTTCAAAATTAATCAGTATTTAATAGTGACAGGACATCACTTAATGATCATTTTATTCTCAAGCAGAGTTACATTAACAGAACCAACACAGAAAACAAAGCATAAAATAACCACGAAATATTAACAAAATGATGCAGGCTTGGAGAAGATAAAGCACACCTCTACAAGGACTCTATCTAATCCCTCTTCATCATCAAGGCCTGCTCACGGTAGGCCGGCATCTCAAGCTGGGTGATAAAACCGAACAAAATTAAAACTCCATGTGGAAAGGCTTCCAACATCTTTCTTTGAGCACTCAGAACTCTCCCTTTACACAGCATCTGTCTCTGCCATTTTGGAAAGAAACAATAAGATGAGGAATAGCATAATATTCTTCACGGCGATTTCATACAGAAGTCCCACTCTCAAGAGAACTTTAAGTTTGATTTTTAAAATGGCTCAGACAGGAGAGTGCCTGGTAGTTACATTCATTACCTTCACCTGAATATGCAGCGCTCCTCTTTAGTGAGTATAAACTCTAAAAAATTATCTTTTCCTTAGTTTGAAAGAATTAAGCTAACATTCTAAGTAAGCTGTTAAAGTTAGAGTGGAAAGATCACTCTCTTTATTGCTCAGAATTAATGAGATCTGTCACCTCACTTCTGTCATGGACAGAATAAAAGAAGCACCTGTGATTATTGTCTAAGTGGAATGAAAGTCAGCATAAACCGAAAGATGTGTCAACAAACATGTGCCCATCACCAAAGAAAAATTTTCCTTTTCAAACCACACTTAAGTGTAATTGAGGAATTAGTATCATCATGAACTGTTTTATGTTTGTTATTTTCCTGTCTGTCCATCAAAAAAAAAAAAAATAAAACCCTCTGTGTCTATGACTGAAACTATCAACTAGATGAAGCTTCTGACCCTGCCGAGCACTGACATCTCTGTCTCCCATTTGTCATTTGATCCAAGGTTGTCAGCAAACAGATGTCTCCCTTAGCCTCAGGCGCACTCAGAGTTACTGGGGCAGCTGTTGCTATGACATTTGATGAAGGTTTGGAAAGTGACGATAATGTGATTTGTAGCTCCACCCGTATTAAGTGTTTGTGAATGTAAAGCCGGAAGGGTGCATTCCCTGCTAATTTGTTAAGGCCCATTTTAAAAGATGCTTTTACTTAAATGCATTACATTTCTTTTGGTAAACATGTTTTTCTGGAAAATATCTTCTCAGATAATTTACAAGGTGGTGTTGCATGCCTGTAAAATTCCTCTATTAAATATCTGAACCTCTAGTTTTATATTCATGAAAGAAGATGGTATAATTTATAATAATCATGCTTCATTAAAGGGCAAAGTGTCTAAGTGTTACCTAAACTTCCTCATAATGCATTTATATATAATGGATAACTTATTATACTGATATAAGTAGAGGGATTACCGAATTTAGATGAGTCAATAAACTTTTTGGTTCTGTGTAAGTAAATTGAGCTGCACCTATTGTGTATGTGTTGTGTGTGCATGTGCGCTGGTGGGCAATGCGTGTTTGGTTGTTCTATTCAGCAAAAGTCATATGCAGTTTAGTCATAAGCACCAACTTTCCTACATGTGTATTTTTATTGCATGATAGTTGTGTTTCACAAGAAGTGTGAAGCATCTTCATCTTTTAGCCTAGTGGATTTTTGTTTATTTTCCAAGAACACTGAGAAAGGCAGACATACTGTGAATGTAATAGTGATTCTTTTTCCTTTAGTATAATGGTAAGAATTATTTTTTCACACATATGCATGTTTGATAGTGACACTAGTTAAGCTTAGAAAACATGGTCATGAGACTCAGTTAAAAGTTAATTATGAACATATATTTAATGTAGTTATCCAAAAACTGTCACAGTGGGAAAAGTGTTGAACTTCTACGATTTAATATATAAAAATTCCCATAATTGCTAGGGATATAGTTCAGTGGCATAAGTGCCTGCCTGGCAAGCACAAGGCCCTGAGTTGAGTTCCCAGTACCAAAAATAAATAAATAAATAAAAATCCCATAATCACTCTATATGTTAGTTTATTGATTCTAAAATGTGGTGAAGAACAATTATGTTGACACCACTGAAAATAATACTTCTGAATAATTAATAATTAAACAGTTAATATTAATTATAATATTAATTATATTGACACCACTGAAAATAATACTTCTGAATAATTAATAATTAAACAGTTAATATTAAACAGCTGTACATAATACTTCTGAAAATAATACTTTTGAATCATCCAATACTGTAACTCCTGTATAGCACTTACCATTATACAACACACACACACACACACACACACATCTCAGATGGTGCTACTACCAACTGATATAGCTAATAATAAATAATGCCAGGGAGGAAACATGTTTGAATATATAGATGCATGTGTTCAAATAAATATTGCCCAATAGCAAGTCTTCTATAGTCAATAAACTTATTTGAGTCTTTAGCAAAAAAATCTAGTCTTAGGTTAAAGAGGCAAACTCTACAGTTTAGATTAGTGGAATTGTATATTAAATTTTATTACAAATGTATTCTTAGAGGAAGGCAGATTACTGACAAATATGTCTTTTCAGCATAAGTATTAAAAGCATGTCTTTTCTAAACATCAGTTAATATTAAACAGCTGTACGTAACAGCCAATAGTTTAAAATAATCTCTTCACAGATTCCTCAATCGTATCTAGCCCTATTCACAATACAGTAGTTCACTGCAAAATCCATTTTAAATATTTGCAAATTATCTAAACTGATTTAATTAGTATAAACATTAATAATATGGTGCTATCAAAGACTGTGGGAGCAAAAAAGGAATAACCATGTAAACTGTTATTCGAGCTGAAAATATTAAGAAAATTACTATCAATTAAAACAAACAAAATTAGAAAACATCTTTTAAACGAAAGCATTTGACACTTGTCAAAGCACACCATTTCAAAGTATGTATTCGTATTTTGGTTTCTATAAAATAGTGACTATATTTATATTCTTGTCAGTGATTATAAAATTTAATAGCAACAATCAGAATGAAGGGATTCATTGAACTGGTAGGAAAGACCTTTTATTTTCTAATGAGAATTTAACTTTGTTATATTCACAAATATTGCATTATATCCATAGATTCTACTGCCTTTTCAGCCGGGAATACTAAGAAAGTTTAACCTGATTCATTTGCAGGAAAATGGATGCTCCTTGAGGCCATGAGGTTAAGTGACATAAATGATACTCACAAGCTTAAATGTCGCACGGTTTCCCTTATATGAGAAATCCAAATTATAAAATAAAAAGCAAAATAAAAGATAGGTAATGGGAAGTGGGGACATCGACCTTTCTCAGTAGGGAAGGAGATGGAGAAGGGAGGGAAAGGGGTCACGAACAGAAAATGAAATATTCATGCCCCCGAACAGCATACAAGTAATGAAAATATTACATACTGGAAACACGGGCTAACGAACAAGACAGAAAATTTGTCCAATCCAAAAAAGGAACACAGAATTCTTTTCAAAAGCCATTCAGGCACGCTTAACAAGCCTGAGGCCCTGGGTTCATTCCTAAGCATTCCATAAAGAAATAAACACATGGCGATTTCAAAAAGTAGAACCTCATGAAGCAGGCATGAAGTTATGGAAAGGAGATGAACGGAGATCGAGCAGCACTGCGGAAAGCGGCCTTTCTGTCCCGGGAACCTAGGTCTGAAACAGTGGTACGAGTGTCAGCTGAAAAGAGCTCGGGGACGCTGTGCTTGGCATGGGCTTCCCCTCTGTGCTCAGAGCACACATCTGGTCCAGGCAGTGCTTTCAGTGTGTACCGAAGCGGACACCCTGTGACCCTTGACGTAATCAGCACAGAGTAAATGATGATGCATGGCGCACCGAGAAAAGTAAGGGGAAATTATCAGAAAAATACTCCCTGTATCAATGAAAAAGGCCTTAGGTAATTTCTTATTGCTTTTAAGTAATATAAAACCCACAGAAAATGACACAACAAAAATCCTTAACAGATGGTAAACCGTCTTAATCAAGCAAATTAAGGGATCATACATTTAAAAAATAAAATAGTAGGTTACTTGACATGTACTGTAATTAAACTGGATATATTGCTTTCAATAAACATTAAAGGACAAATTAGCATTAGTCCTGCCAACTAGATTTCTAAATCTGCTTCTCAGGCTTATAATTAAAACGCTGAATTATTGCAGCTGCAAATTAACAGTTTTAATGGAATGCATACATTGTAATCATCAGCGTTTAGTTGTTTTTTAAATGGTTTGTCTTATTCAAATTTAAACAATGTGCACCTTAGCAAATAATAACACTCGTAGCTTTTTCAAAACTGCTTGAGAGAAACCAGAGAAGAAGCTCCTCCACAGGAAGCATTTTACCAAAGGAGGAGAGACGCTGTTTCCCAAGAAAAGGGCACGATATTAAGATAACAGTCTTACTGCCCCACCACAAGCTCTGAGGCAGAGGATACAATTATATAGTCTTCAAAATTACAACTAGCCAGGGAGAATCCCATGCTGTCTTGTCTGATGCTCGCTATATTTTCTTTGATCTAATCTTGTTTTATTTTACTTCTCTTTATACTCCACTTCAAGAAAGACTTATCTTCTCTAGAGCAACCTCTTTTCTTGCCTCTGTTCAGTAACCTAGAATACCTAATCAGCTTGAAGTTTAAAGAGTAATTCTTTCCTCATTACTCTTGAATACTTGAAGAGAACTTTTAGTTCATTCATGCTTCAGATAAGCCATTTTAAATCCACGAGAGGGGGCTGGGGATATAGCTCAGTGGAATAAGCACTTGCCTAGCAAGCGCAGGGTCCTGAGTTCGATCCCCAGTACCGCAAAAAAAAAATAAAAAATAAAAAAATAAAATAAATCCACGAGAGATGACAGGCAGGCAGACTATCCCAGAGGAACGCATTCATACCCATGAGCACCGGCACACTCAACTTATTCACAAGTTTACAGTGGAATGTGCAAAGCGCTTCAGTGTCATGGAGATTAGGGTGACAGATCCTGTGTTGGAAGTCTGAAATTCAGTCTGCTGAGTCAGCCATTGATTGTACACCCACACCTCTTGCCCATCTCTCTCATTTCATCTACAATCTCTTTTTCGAGCCAACATTGCCTGTGCCCTGGGCTACTGACATCGTCCATCGCACACCCCTCCAGGGAGCATACTGGACTCCGTTCAGGCTTTGTGTCATTCCTGTGTTTATAAATGTGGAGTGACTTTCGGCTGTCTTTGTTTTCAGGTCATATTGTTCCAGACAAGTCAAAGAATGTATTTTTATTGCTAATTAAAAAAAGCCTTAAGTGACTGTCAAAGTGCCAGTCAAGAAGATGATAGCTGAAAGGAAGCTAGGCACCAGGTTGAGTTGGTGACAATGTGTTGGCTGTTCCAACAGCCATGAATCAGAGATGACAGAAAGATGACGACGGGATTTTGCTGAGTGATAGACTTTACTGAAAAAATAACTATCCCAACAGACATTCTTCATATAGGGTTGAATATAATAATGTAAAGATTCACATTGCATAAAATGCCTTCCTGGCAAGAAATTATAGATGTGTTCACAGAAGAGAACTTCTAAAGCAAGGTCTTTAGGGTCTGTAGCCCTCTCATAATCTTTATGACTGATATGTAGCCAAGTGTGAATGCGGTTGCAGTTTACAGGGTACTGCAGAGGACAAATAGACTCTAACAGCTATGCTCCTAATGAACAAGTACATAACAAGAGGAAGAAAAGCAAGGAACAATGTAATAATCATGGTTAATTTCCTATCACCTTGTTTTGAAATTCTGTATCATTTTTATTGTTTTATTCTTTTTCAAATAAAAATTGCAAATGAGTTTAAATAGCTTATACACATATTCAGTTCTCCAAGAAAATTAGCATTCCCAAAAATATAAATGCAAATGTCAGACAGGGTAGAAAAAGTATGTTAATGCTTGTTCATGGTCAACAGAACTTGTGTAACTGTGAATTTATATTTCGTTAAAAGTAAACTCTAAGTGTATTGAGTGTATGAAGCTCAAAGATGAGCAACATCATGTTGCAAGTGTCATACTCCTCATCCTTTTGTCAAGAGGAATATTTGTTTAGAACTATAACTGGAATTATAATTTCCTATTTCTTTTAAATCATGCATTCATTTTTCATTCACATTAAATTGACTAAAATCATACTCCATTTGATACTGACAGTAAACTTCAAAGAGGGAATATTCTTAAAACATGAAGTGATGAAACGTAAAATAACACCGTTATATTTCCTGAAGGCACAGAGACCATTAGCTTTATATCGTGTCTCAATCCAGCAGTGATGTTGTATCCCATCTTCTTCACCAACTGTGAAGAGCAGCTTGAGAAATGTGATCCTTTCAAGTGATATTTGAATGGTCTAATGATTTATCAATTAGAATATTAGTGTAAATATTACCAGCATGATCCTCTAAGTAATTTATTATATCTATTATTCCTCAAGAGAAGCTTTATAATCTTTGCTATTAATGACATAAAATAGATGTCTTCCTATTTTAAGTAATCACTATTATAGAATTTGGGATCTGTCTCATCAACTACTGTGATGTCTTTGATAACAGTGCAAGAGGAAAGTGATATATTTTCCAGGGGTAATTCAATGCCACTTAGCATATGGAAATTTTGATAATTTCATGAGCTAGCTTAAAATCTTCTTAAAAGTATTTATTTCAATTTGAGATATTGTACATGATGTTATTTTGCCGCACTTAGTCTTTTGGCCAATAGTAATATGTAATACAAATAGCAGAAATACAGTAATGAAAAGAAATTATTTAGAAATAGAATTCCTCACCAATGAAGATAAAGTTACAATTAATTCTGCATGTGACAAGAGCATTTTTATCCAAAATACCGAAAATATTTGTGACATTAAAAGTCATTAATTATGCCTGACTGCTGTCTTCTAAAAATCACTTCATATCTTTTTATATTTTAAATGATTAGTTGTATCTTTTTTATTTCTCTGAATAGTAAGTTATGCACTTTAAAGATAGAAAAAATACAAAAATATAAATACAACATATAATTTTAATATTTCTCCTTTACAGGAAGCATTAATCTAATTTACAATACTGAGTATTTATATTATACTTGGGGAATTCAATAAATACTAATACTTATGTAATATCTGTGTTGAATAGTATACCTTTGCAAAAAAGTAGTAAGACTCGTTTTTAAAATTAATTTCTTATATCTTACAAATAAAATTATACATATGTTTGTCATTTACACTATTGTGTTTTGAAATATGCAAAGTTGTGGAAATTCACGGCTGCATTACCTCAAATTATTACCAGTTTTGTGCAGAGAATATTTGAAAATTCTCGTTGGTTTTGAAGAATGTAGTTCATTGGTATTTACTATTAAATATGTTCTACATCAATCTGTTGCATTCAGTCCTTCTACCTAGGTGAAGCTTTGTATCTTTTCATCCACATCTGCCCAACTGCCAGCCTGTCTCTGGTAACAACCTTTTCACTCTGTGTTCTAGCAGGTCAGCGTGGTTAGATTTCACCAGTGAGTGAGATCATCCAGCATTTGTCCTGTTCCTGCATTATTTCATGTGACATAACATCCTTTGGGTTCATCTACATGGCCATAAATAACAGCGTTTCCTTCTTTTGAAGGTTAAGTAGTATTCTGTTTTCTGTGTATGATGTCTTCATCCCAACATCTGATGACGATACTCAGGTTGGTTCCCTATCTTGCCTCTTGTATCTATATTATAATGAATGGAATCCTATCATTAATTTAATTAGAAAGAAATCCACTGACTCATGCAATGCGTCGTTTATTAGTTTTCATTTCCAAATTCCTCATTTTATCATGGGCTTCTCAGGGACAGTGCTAATTCTTAAGCATTTCTCCTCCTCAGCATGCATGACAATGAGGGACTGACCCACAGGAAAGAGGCTCTTCTGCTTGCCTGTTCCAAGGTGCACATCCAGTGGCAGTGTGATAACAGATCCTCTCGAGATGCTGCGCTCTGGCTACATGCCTGGAGTACCTGGAATACAACACACCTGCAGCCCCAGAGCAGGATGAACGCTTTGTGTCCAAGACCTCGGGCTCTAAGTGCACCAGGCTCCTTGTTCACACTGGGGTGCCCTGGTCTCTTGCATGTTGCCTTTTTCCTCCAATTTCATCTTCTATAGCCCATCAGAAAGAGAATACAGCATGCTGCACACTTCCTGCCTCCACTGGTTCCTTCCTTTTTGAGCAGTGGTTCCCCTGAACTCTTGTCCACCTGAGTGGAAGTGTTTCCTGCCTGCCAGCAGTGGGCGCCAGTTCTTCCTTGAGGAAACCAGTAAATACTGTCAGTCACTGACCCCAAAAGAAGAACGTCTCCAGTAGAGTGGGAGCCCAGGCCTGAGAAGGGGGTTGTTCTTTCCAAGGTTGTCCTGCCTTGAGCATTGCCCCACAGCCCTAGGGTAGTAATCCTGTTATTACTTATACTTAAATCATTCTTTGTATTAAACCTCTATTTATATTATCACTGGATGTCCAACTGGGTCCAAACTGGTGCAATAATATACCATATACATTGAAACAAACCTCCTGGTGGAGTTGGGCAATCTAGTGCTCTAAGACTTCAAGATTTTCCTGCAGAATGGGGGAAAGAAAGCATAGAAAGAGGAGAGAGAGGAAGAAACTATTAGTGTTAGCTGGTCATATTTACTGCTGTGGAAATGAACACAGAGAGAGAGAGACAGAGAAAGAGAGTGAGGGAGAAGGAGAGGGAGAGGGAGACTCAGTCTCCTCACTTTCCAGAGAGCCTGCACACATCTGCACTTGTACGAAGCGTAGTTCTTTACTCTGGATGATGTTTTTGTCCTCTCTGTGGTGGGTTATACACAGTGTCACCCATTTCTGCTAACCCAGGTTTCCTAACTCGATTCACTGTGACTTTGCCTCCCTTCTCATCAAGAGGTAGAATCTGGAATCTCGAGTGACCCAGTCATGTCCTGACGTGACATGAGTGTGGCTTTACAGCTTCTGTGATCAGGGTGGGCAGCTTGCACTCTCACTCTTTGGAGTGCTGCTTTGAAGGGAAGGTTGTTACACCTTCCCCGAACGTAAGTGAAACATATAAAGTATTAGGAAAAACTGAAAACAGTTGGTGGTTGTTTCCATAGAAAGAATGTGCTGTTTAAATATTATACAATATATAAATGTATATATTCATTTATATACATTATTACTAAGACAGTTATAATATGAAAAGGGTATCACACTAGAAAGTTGATATGCAACTTGATTTTCCCTTTGTCTAAATATATCTAGCAAGAAAATATATATGTGCTCATGTCTTTCATTTAAACAGCTGCATGCTTTTTCTGTGGATATAGTAAGAATCTGTTCTTAATGAAAACTATATGTGTGTGTTTACATAGTATATTCATTCATTTATATGTATTGAACAACCTTAATTTTCAGCACAAATGTTTAAATATATTTCTGGACTCTGTGATTTAAAAATATCAGTAGACTTAATTTATATTGTAAAGAAATGATCAGTTTACATATTATTTGTCATATAAGAATATTGTTATGCCCATAATTATATCAGTATCATATTTTGTTAGCTGTTTAAAAAGACAAGACATAATGCATGGTATTGCAATTCATATTCTACTTATTAGTCATAAGTCAAATATGTTTCCTCTAGTTACTGACAGTTTTTTCTATGACTTTCCTAGTCACATCCTCTGCACAACATACTCCTTCTCTTTTTATTTTCCTGGGAGCTCTTTACATATAATTACTATCGATTATTTTAAGTGCTAAAAGTTACTCATTTTAGGCTGCTTTAACATTTCCCTAAAATACCGCTTAGCAATTCTAATATTGTCAGTTGATTTTTCATCATTAATCCTGACTCCCCGTGTTTTTATCTACTTGTTTACTTCTAAAGTTTCACCAACTGCTCACCTTACTAAAAGGATTATTTACTGAAAGTTTTAAATAATATCCAATTGTTTCTATATTATTTTATGTGTAGCTATCTTCATCTTTTCATTTCTCTGGATAACTATTTCAAAGACTCTTGTTTGAGCGTTTCTTTTATAGTCACACTCTATTTCATTTTCACATCTGGAACCACATAAAACCTATCTCCCACATTCGTGAGCCACTTAGCTTGGGCAAACCTCAGTTGGTAGCTAGAAACAAATACAAATTCAACTCCACTTAGGCAAAGTCCAGGCCTGCTACACGGACTAACAGGCATTATAAGGTACCCAATAAAATGAAATGCATCTACTCCTACTAGAAGAAAGGATTTTAGAACTCTCCATCTTTTTGAGGACAGAAGGCTGCTCTATACTACAGCTTTCTAAATCCTGCTTCTCCTCATTTTCTTCAATCTGCCACCAATTCTCTATTTGTTCTACAGTTTGCTTTGTCTAAAAATAGGCAGAAAAATGAGACCCACAGATCCTGAGTTTAGTGAACTTACACATTTTGCTATAGCATCTGGTTAGCATAAGTCTTGTATGCATATATCCTTTAGAGGCAAAGTGCTTGTATTCAACTCTGAATACGGAGAGCTCTGCCTCTTGGCATCTGGGTAAAATCTGGCAAACTCTTTATCCTTTCTGTTACTCAGTACTGTTTTAATGAGAATTCAAGTTAGCTGATATGAAAACATTAAATTTATACATGCCTGTATGAATTATAATTTCTCTTATGGAATGATGACTAACTCATTTTTAATTAATTAAAAAATGTTAATGAGCCAAATAAGTTAGAGAATGAGGTTCTCAAGTATTGCTACAGTAAAACTAATGCACCCCAGGGCTGACCAGAACAGCTTTCCTTTGCTGCCCATGAAACATGGGTGCCAGATCAGTTGGTGCGACTCTGCTGAGCTCAGTACCACCTGCTGCACATGTGTTCTGGAATCCTGAGTGAGAGTTTCTTCTCTTTGGGGCTTTTGGAAGAAGGAAGCTTCATGTGTTCTCCAGTATTTGATGCACTTCACAGGCCTAATTAGCTGCACCTGGGATATTATGATGGGACAGTACTCCTCCATCCCTGTAAACAAAAAAAATAAACAACAGTGAGATTTTAGACTTTTCTAGAATGCCTTTTTCAGCCTTAGCACTGATTGGCTCTGTTCAGACCGTGCTTTGTGTTATCTCAACTTCAGTTCCTTGGACCTGAATAGCTCTAAACTTAGCTGTGGCTTTCTGATGACAACTTTTGTTTGAGCATTATAAATAGGTTTTATCATTAAAAAGAAAAAAAAAGAAGTTCCACAAAAGCCTAAGAGATTCTAGAACATGGTTTGGCCTGCAGGTCAAAAATCTAACCCATGAATTTATATGTGGCTCCAAGAGCTAGAAATTCCTTTCTTCTCTTTTACTTTATTAAAGTATTATAAAAACATGTTAGTACACAACAAAGAAGAACCTGCAACAGATTACATGTGGCTCCCAAAGCAAAGAAAAAGAAAAAAAAAGAAAAATATATATATATATATACAAATGTATCCTGTCTTTACCAAAAGCATTTTCTAGAATACAAGCAAGACATTGGGAGAATCTTGTAGTAAGATAAACAAATGTAGCTAATGGAAAGCAGAAAGGAAAGCACAATGCCTCTCTCAGCGCCAGACCATCATCATTACTATGTGGCTGCACCTGTCCCCCAGATGCTGGAATTCTGGCTGCAAAAACTGCTGTCAGTCGACCCAAACTACCATGCTCCAGAGGTTGTGCATTAGCACCCCCCATGCCAGCGCCCCCTCTTCAGCTCTCTGTTAACCACACGTTTACCAATACGGGAGCACAGCAAGACACCTCGCCCCCACCCAGTAAGCACGGGCCTGGGGGCGACACTCAGGGTGCGCACCTCTTACAGCATCCAGCTGAATTCAGACCGCACTTAAGATCACATTTTTGCTCAGAGTTTTGCAGTGCTCTGTTCTCCCCTCCCGTCCTTTCTCCTAGGAGCACATTGTCAATAAATCATTCACACAAGAATTTCTATTTCAGGCTTTCACTGTAAGGAATATCCCTAAGAGAGAAGTCAATGAACATGAAAACAGTGGAGAGATTTTCTGTGTTCCTTACCGAAATTGTGTTTGACGAATGAAGGAAAAGAATTATCCTGGCGCATGTTTTAAAACATGAACTCAAGCACACTCTGCTGTGAGTGAATAATTCTCTGCTCACAACCAGGTAAGCAGAAGTTCATACATTCAGGGTTTTTTCAGAATTAAGCTTTCCTTTCCCCTAAAAAAGCACCTGCCAAGAATATTTCAAGCAAGAAAGGAATGCATGCAATAAAGATATAATAGATACAGTTAATTAGATGAGGCTTATAATAAAATAATTTAAAATAAAAAACCAAACAAGCATATTTATGTAATGAAAAATAATTATGTAAATCTATTTCCTTAAATCCATTGTACACATTCACCATGATGAGCTTACTGTCAATTTGTTATTTAATAAATTTAGAGGATTAAGTCATGGTATTATAGGTATATTCACAAATAGAACATGGCTCTTATTGATTTTAAAACACACAGGTAAGTGCTTAAGGATTAAGTCACAGAAATTTAGCCTATGTTTATTTCTCATCATGATCCATGCTTGTCTTTCTTCAAAAAAAACGAGATACCTCCACAGCCATTGAAAGTTTGATTTGCTTTTGTTTTACAACAAAAGATGTTATGGACAAAAATAATAAAGGGTTGATTCAACTGTTTAATATTTTTCTCATTTTCCCTTGAGGATGTTTTTAAAAAGCTGAACAGCTAATTATAGCAAGAGTGGACACAAATGTAGTGTAGAATGGAATGCAGGATATTGTAAAGGCTTTGGAAAACAACCAAGAATAACTTGACTGTGGTCCATAAGGACCTGAAAGGAAGACAGTGCCTCAGTATATATTGAAATAGCACATTTTGATACCAAGCTGTTTGTGGTCCATAATGGCCTTGCATGTGAGACAGTACCATATATATATATATATATATATATATATATATATATATATATTCTACAGCCCCTGGCCTTTCCTCTTCACATAAAAAGAAGTAGGTGAAGAAAGTGGAATGAATGTTCATTAAAAGAAAACTGCTGCCCTACATCTGTCTAGTTGATCCTCTGTCTAGATCTTATCTACATATTGTACTAATCTGCTCTTAACTACTTTTAAATTGCATTTGGGTCTACATTTGTATCCAACTTCCAGAAAAGTTGATTATAGGCAGCTCTTATCTGAAAAGCTCTGTTATCTGCATTACCCATGTTTTTCTACATGCACCATTTACATTAGGAACTTCTCATCCTTATCTGCAACCCTCATTATCCAAATGAAGTCTCTGACCTTCTTTCCATTTTGCTAATTGAGGTTTAATGATATTAGAATTCTGATTTTCTGATTTATGAGAATAGCGGGAAATATGTCTTCTGTGTAACTGGACCAAAACTTAATAGTTACTCAACTATGTTAAGTGGCTCATTTTTAAAATTGTGTCTCAAGTTTCAAGTTCAGGTATGTTATTTTTTAATCACAGAAAACTCAATTTTAACATACAGTAAATCTTAGTTGTAAGAGATAAATTTTCCTTTGGACACAAAAGCAAACCAGTTCAAGAAGCTGCTACTAATTTCTTGAGGGCAGGTGAGGACAGAGAAGGCTCTGGAAGGAAATGTGTCTACGTTAGAGCTTTTCACATCTCCTCATTGGGATCATGAGCCTCCAGGAGACAGAAATTAGAAGAGCAAGGTTCCAGGATGACTTCCAAGGTTAACTTGCCCTGGGAGAGGAGGGACACAATCCCTCGTTCCTCCCCCTGTTCTGATGCTAATTATAAACATTTAAAATAATGATCACTGAGACAGACTGTTTACAATATCCCAAATCTGAATGTTCAGATAGATGGATTAGCTAGATTAGATACATAAAGAGATATATAGTTAATCTGTGAATATTTTCAAATGTGTTAGTATTTATTTTTATTTCTGTATTAATTTCTGTATAAGTACAGACCATGAACAGGGTACAAAATAAAGAAGTACACACTGACTCAAATAAGGCTAAAACTCTAGCAGCCTGTTGATTTCAGGTGACAGTGTACTCTCTCAATCAGAAGCACTTGTGTTCATGTTTCTTCAGCTATAGGACATCCATTATTTGTGCCTATTTATGCTACTGGACTGTATTGGAGAACAAAGACTGGATTTTTCAATACTGAGCAATGTGTCTACGCAACAGAAGTTACTCATACACCATGAATGCAGTACCGTGCCGGTGCTGGCTATTCAATGTTTTCACAGCCAGGGACTGAGCGTCCTCTCAATGGTTTCCTGAAATACCAGTTTAAGTGAGAACCAGAATTTTATTTCTTAGTCAGATAAAATGCAAATGTCATGAAGAATGTATAGCAAGGTTCTTTGAGGGTGGTTTCATACTAGCAAAACCACGTGAAGGATATGCACCAAAACTCTGCTCCAGACATACGCAGCAAATGATATTCAAGTTGTTGCTAGTATCTCCTCGAAGAGTAAGTTTTCTAATAGAAGCTCAGCTTATACATTATGTGCCAAAATACTACCACTAATAACATGGAAATATTGAGTGATTCAAAGTAACAACTGCTAAGAAGCATTGTCTGCTCTACACATGGACACAATAATGGCTTCAGCCATTTCATTTCCGTCCCCCTTATGTGTATAGTTGCCCCAAATTCCACTTTCTTTTTCTGTAGTCATATAATTTCATACCTGAAAATCTCAGTGCGGCATTGTAATGATTCCATCTGTGGGCTTATCGCTCTACACAGGCTTGACTCACACCCTTCCACGCTGAGACATGGGAGACTTAACAGAAGAAAGCAGCAGCCGCCACCTCGATCTACAACTTCCCAGGTCATGTTGTCACCAGAGCACGCACCACCCCTCTGTGTGTAGTGTTTTGGGAGGAAGAATTTATCAAACAGAGGGAAGTCAGTGACTCTCAATTGATGTTTCACTTAAAAACCTGATTTTTAGCTGCAAACACAAACACACACACACACACATTCTAATATTCTATATGTTCTAATACCGAGAATATGTAGAACTAAGTAGCAGTACCCAGGGGCTTCGCACCAAAAACTAAACTCAAGCTACCGTAGGCAAAAGTTATAGGCTATGGAGTTATACAAGAGGAAAATTAATAAATAAAATATAGCAAGGGCCACAGGGCCTCTGGAACAAATGCGTGTAGGATTTTTACTCTCTGTCTCAGCCCTCCCTCCTTGGCCTCTGCATCTGCCTCTGTTCTGGTAGAGCAAAAGGATGTCAGTTGACCTGAGCTTTTGTAGTAGCACCTAGACACCTTGCTGTGACAAGCTCCCCTTGATCTGTCAGAAATCTCTGACAAGAGGAACAGTTATGAACAAGTCTGCAAGACCCAGATTCTCTCCAAGACAAACAGGGAGATTTAGGACTGTCTTCCAGAAGCTGCAGGGCCTTTTGACTAGTACTCTCATAAACAATTCCCAGAAATACACGCAGTTCCGCTAGAAGTTACAGGTGCCTCCATTTACCTGACTGAGTCTTGACTGGTACAGTATTAATAAATAATGTAAAAGATCTCAGTAAATGACAGTCCTGTTACAAACCCCATCAGCCTGCCCATGTCCTGCCCATCCTTGTGAATTCTGATTTCCCCCTTGATAGCAAATGTCATCAAACAAATACAGTGAATGTTTAAATAAATGTATTACAGTAAAAGACACAGTATCACGAATCTCTCACACTACTCCCCCTGACTTTGAACATACTTATCCCATTGCTATTGTCATTTTCTGAGGAAGAAGTCCTGGGACTCTTTCTTCATGAAAGTTTTTGGCTAAACTGTCTTGGAAGTCTAGATGTCTTGAACTGACTCAAAACATTTAGTTTCATGACCATTTTGACTTTGAGGAAGAGCTGGAAGTTTCACAAAGCCTGTGGATGAGGACACAGTGTTATGCTGAAAGAAACTGACACAGTATTTTAAATTGAGTCAAGATATCAAGACAGGCAAAACAGCCCAGCTAAATGTACTCCCAAAAGAGACTTGCGGTGCTGCTTTAGGCAGTTGCAAAAAAATGACAGGAAAGTGTGTCTCAGGTGAATGCAAGGATTTTCAGAGAGATTCCTGTTAGCGTGTCTTTTGGGGCAAGTCAGTCTTTAAATTTAAGTATCAGCTGTATATTTGTGGTCACCTCTTATGCATTTTCAGATTTATCAGTCCACACATGTTATTTTTCCCTGTTGCTTCCAGGAAAGCATTCAATAGCCTTGTATTACAGTTATACAAATGTGTAGCAACTCAGTAAATTTTAGGTTTTTGGAAGGCAGATCTTGAGTTGTTTGTTCATTTGTTCTGTTTTTAATCTTAGCAGTAATGTTCCCCTCTCCCCTGCTACACTAGGAAATTTTAAAATATTTTGAAACTTAAACTAATTGAATTTAAAATATAATCTTTTTATAACAATAAATAGCAAAGTCAAATATAATCTTATTTATGTACTGTGGGAAACTTGATGTATTCTTCTTACTCACAATTATGTAGCAACTTATTGTAGTTCTAACTTTTATAGAAGTGATTCACTTTGGGAAAATGTCTCTATACCTTAACTATTCATAGATTTTTATACAGGCATATAGACAGGTAATCTGGACTACTTTTATGTACTGTATGTTCAGAACTATTGTGAGTGTCTCTGAGTTTATTTTTCTCCTGATTTGTAAGAGCGCTTTAAAAAATGGTGATCAAAGCAATTCTCTCACATGGGTTTCAAGGAGTTTGCAGAATTTATCCATTTTCTTTACTGATGTTTTTATCCTTCCTGTGATACCTTTACTTCCCTGGCAATATAGTGAACTCTATTGAGTCTTAGCTTATTGATTTTTTTTCTTTATATTGTCTTATCTGTCACATTTAGGACAGACCTGAGTGGTTGCAGCTACTAGTGTGCTTACAGGCAGTGCACACATCAGCGAACCTCACCCTGGGTCTGGCTATGTGGTTTTGTGTGTGTGTGTTGTTGTTTAAATTTGCTTCCCATCTTGTTTTTGAGGTTCTGATGATACTTGTGCAGCAGGGTATAATTGAACTGTGTATACCACCCTGCGTGTTCATGACAAGATTTTATGACTGCGCTACGACTCAACAGGTCTATCCGTGCGCCTTCTCCCTCTCTATTCATGGACACATAGGCCGCTTCCTGTTATTGTTTCTGCACTTCCTCTTCCTTCTTTCAGTGTCAACATGTATCAGTGGTCATCCTTTCACTTATGTAAGACACAGTTCTAGAGACATGCTTTTGCTGGAAGATAAAGTGTATCATGAGAGTACAGCCTCTCCAATTTAAAGAGATACCTCAATGGCTTTAAAAGTAGTTAATTGGGGTCTTAATCACTCTTTCAGCTTCATACAATAGATATTGTGAAATGGGAAGAAACTGCTCAAATGGAAAGAGAAACTGGAGTGGGGTAATGGAGAGAAGAAGGACAGAAAAAGGAAAATAAATAAATAAATAAATTATATATATATGTATGTATATATATACACATATGTACATACACACACACACACACACAATGGTTGAGATAGTAATACTACCATTCACTATTAGTTCATTTCAAAGAAAGGCTCATGCCTATATTGTTTGGGCAATTTTTCATACTTATATTTTGTACTATGAGCAACTGCTTTGAAGATAGTAATACACAATCTGCTAACTATTGTTATGCTCTTATGGTCTTGTTTCGAAGTTTTATATTGTTTTTATTATTTATTTTTCTTTTTTCAATATAAAAAATAAAGATTGTTAAATCAAAAAATACTTAATTTTGAGTAATTATCCAAACAGTTAATCTACTAGCCATTTGGAGATTATTCTGAGAATTCTCTGTTTATATTTGTGAGAGGTATGGGAATGATTTACTTATGTCCTTCCTAGTAATTTTGCCAAATTCTTTATTTGTTGAGTATAATCTCTGATTTTACCATGTTATGTACTTTGCAAACACCAGATATAAATTGTTTTTTACATACCTTGTCATTAAAATGACTTTAAGCTTTATCAATGACGTTTGACATGGTCTTAAATATTTTCTCCATTACTTACTTAAAAACACCTTTTAAATCTGTATTTTTAAAATATATTCTGGATGTTGTCTAATATTTTACTATAATCTTGAAATCTCACCTATTGTCTCTAAATTTACTTATTGAAATAGATAAATGCGGGCCACATACCTCAAAGTAATTACTAAAATCTACTTTATTAAACTGCAATATTTTCTTTCATGTATGAAAATTTGGATGATTTTCTGTAGTTATCATGATTAACTTACCCACTTTCAAATGTTTTGAGCCTCAGTGGTCTTATCATTCCATGACTGTCAGTGTCTTTGATGTTTATAGTGTTAGATCTGACATCACAATCACAGTGCGCCTTCCACCATCTACAAAGCCAGGTGATAAGGGCTGTGGATGGTCAAATCCTGGAGACTGGGGCATTTCTGGTAAATACTGAGGCAATGTTGGGTAAGGTGACACCCTCCTCATTCTTCTGAAACTCCTT
The DNA here is from genome assembly GCA_004027595.1 of Dinomys branickii. Taxonomy (NCBI): domain Eukaryota; kingdom Metazoa; phylum Chordata; class Mammalia; order Rodentia; family Dinomyidae; genus Dinomys; species Dinomys branickii. The sequence continues at coordinate 35,340 of PVLD010003777.1, read as the reverse complement.
TCTCCAAGTTACTAGATAGCATAAGCTTTCAAAACAATTTCATTTATTCACTGAACATTTTAAACTCTACACTTCCCTCCAGAGATGTGTTAGGTGCATTATGTTGTTTTCTAGAAATTTTTTTCTTGTTTCCATGTAAACAATCTGTGGCATTGAGTGGCATCTCTTTTGTTTAACAGTGGGTGTCATAATTTGAAAACTATTGGTAATTTTGCTGAACATTATTATCCTTGGCAAAATCTGGATGAAGTGATTTTAATAGGGAAGTGATACGTTAGATGTGGGCCAAATGTGTGAAGGATATTGGCGATGGAAAGTAGGGTTACCACCAAGATTGGGGCATTGTCATAATGAAGGTTGGAGTGACCTGGGCTTGAAGACAGTAGCATGGGAGAGAGGGACCACTGTGAGGTGCCCAGGCTGCCTCCCTGCAACCGCCCCTCGGAGGACAGCAGTCAGACTTACATGCTTGCTGTGTACAGTAATTATTTTCCCTGTGTCCAGATTTTGATTTTATGTTCATCAAAGTTCTAAGAAAACCACTTTAGCATCTTTCCCGCTTAGATCCTTGGCGCTCCCCATATACGGACCTGGCAGGTCTCAGCTGCTGTGCGGCACTGTCTGAAATGCCACTGAGTTGCAGTACTGTGAGAGGTACTTGCAATGCACTTCCCCCTAGTTGGAAGTATGTGGCTATTGCTGTGGTATTGGTTTTGCTAATACATGTTTAATTTTTTGTACATTCTCTTCTGTAGACAAAACAGAACTCCAGAATGGATGATGCTACTCTAAAATCTAAAGTAATGTCTGAGGACACAGCCGCTAAGCCATTATGCTAAGTGTGTTTGCTAAAACTCAGTGAGCCTGTTAAATAAGTGCTTGTAAATGTTCTTTTGTGCAGTGTAAGGAACCAACAGACAACACTTGAAAAATCTTACTTAAGTAATAGTTATGGAACCACATGCCTGCTTTAAAATCTAACTTCTTAGACTCAAACTGCTAAATTTATGATATAGCTAAAAACAAAATGGAAGAAAATAATAAAAGAAAATAGTTACAAAGTCAGGATTTGTCAATGCTATACTAGAGTTTAAGGAAGATCTAGTCCCTTCTAAGAAAGCATATTTTGGAATATCTTGGATTCATTACATTTTAGGCTTTCTACTTCAAGAAATATTTTGGTTTATGGCTCATACATTTCTTTAGAGTTGCTAGTTTGAATTTTTAAAAGAGTGATTGAAAAGAATGGTAGACTTCCTTTATTTCTAAAGATAAACATGTTGATAATTGATAGTAAATTCAGTTTTTTAGCTTTTTAAGCCTGTACCTGCTGAGTTCTTACTCTGTAGTTATTCAAGTGTTGGCTTCTCTATTTAAGTCATTGTTAAAAAGAGGCAAAATTGCATTGCAGGAATGCTCTGGAGCCCACCAGGATGCATAGGTCTCGGGTCTTCTCAAAATCAGAAGCTGGCATAGAGACAAGAGGGACTTTCATAGCTTCCCAGAAACAAATCTCCAAGATGATTTCCACACACTGAAATCTCAGCTTGGGCTGAGCCTGCTTCATGGATGGGGGTGTATCTGTGGACAGAAACTCAGATAATTTGTGGGCAAGTACATTTTGCAATTTGAAACTCACTTTTATGATATATATGTGCTTTGAGGGAAGAAAATTTTTAAATATTAATGCTTTGAAACAATATTTTTTTTGCTATATGAACTAAAGTCTGTTTATTTGCCCATTTTGTTAAGATTCTATTGTTATCTATATTCCTAATTCTTTTTAAATTTCTAACCTTTACTTCATTTTATCTATTTTTTTGTCTAATAAAACCATTAAAGTATATTACAGTTACTTAGACCTGGCAAATTTCACTGAAAAAAAAATTAAAAAGCATAAGAACATGATTAAGACTAAGACAAACTTGGATATCTCAAAATTCTCTGAAACAAAACATTCAATGAGCAATCTCAACAGCTTTAGGCTTTTAAAAAAGTTTTTGAGGACCTCTAGTTTCTTAAGATTCAGGAACCATTTTCTCCTTTCATTTTCTTGAGCAATGTATCTACTTAAATCTCAGTAACAATTTAAATAAATATAATCATACTTTCTGAAAGTTTCAGTCACATAATCATGTCAAAATATTTTCTTGTAAATTTATGTATATAGTATACTACAAAATGCCTCATTATTTTTAAATCTCAGCCTGATAATCTGAGTGTTCAGATTAAAATACTTAGAAGAACATTTAACAGTAAAAATTAACTTTAAGTGATTTAAAAGAAGTAATTTCTAATAACATTGTTCAAACATGTTTGATTTCTTTATTATCACAGGACTTCATTAATATTCAGTAATTCATTATTATCACTGTTTCAAACTGCAGCAGAGATAATATTCTGAATAGAAGGTCACTGAATCTTAACAAACATGGAGTTTTTCATTATACCAATATGTATTCTAGATCCATCTCTGACATTTATTAGCTCCTTGAATCTCGTGAATACTTCAATTAAAATTAAGATACTGTATGCACATTTCCTCAATTTTCAAACCATGTCTAGTGGCCTTTGTGTAAATTGAATGAAATAAACTTGTGGAAATACATGACACTCTGGGAGTGCTCAATAAACAAAATCTATTATTATTAAGTGTTATTACAGCTTTTTTCCCTCATTCAAATGCAACTACTGTTCCTCCTCTTTTGCCTTTGCATGTCAAATAGGGTGGCAATACTTTTCTGTGTGGAACGAAATTAATTATTATAAAACATTCAATTGAATTACCAGTATCAAACTAAATTATCATTACATATACTGAGTGATGTGTCTTTACCAAAACTGTATTCTTTTTACCTCATCTAGATTTTTCAAGAGGCAACAATTCCTATCACTGAGTCTTAAATTATAAAAACATGAAAGAAGCATTACAGAGGCTCCATTCAGTTATTTCACTGATGCCCAAATGTTTTAGCACTATACTTTGATGAGGCCAAGTTCTTCAATATCCCTCATGACAAAGAGCTATGAGGTCAAAGAGAATAGTACAGAAACATTTTCATAATTGAAACAATTAAAAACAGTACTACTGTAGCAACTGCAAATATTTTAGTGCATTTTACTCCAAAATACATCAGCATTATGAAGAATGATTTTTGGTTATATGAAAATATGTTAGGATAAAATTAACAAGTACCTAAGCTGAAGTCATATAGTGTCTGCTACTGAGTCATCTGGGTTTTGGTAGCTGAAGGAATAAATATCTTTTCCTTATGGTTATAATAAAGTGTCTGTTCACACTTCTTAAAATTCTTAAGAGCTTTCCTCTACTATCAGGTGTTCTTTAGAGACATGAAATACTTGGATCAAATAAAGCAACACCTACATACCGAGACAGAAGCTTTGTAGACCCTCAAATTAATAAACCTTGTACTGTACTTTTACCCATTCTTGGCAGTATGCTATGCAATACTTTAACAGCACAGATAAGCCCAGCCCTATGTCTACAGCATGTTAGTGGCACCTTGAGGCACCGTGGAGAAAGGGATTATTTAGAGTTCAAAGGCAGGGCGACCCACTCCCACCCCTGGATTAAAAGCAAAGGTACAAAGGAGCGTATTGCATATTTTGAAAAAAAGAGAGAAATTCAGTACTTGTGCAACAAGAACTAAAGTTATCGCATGCATTAATATTATTTGAAAGAGCTAGTGTAACACACGAGGGAGTACGGAGGTTACAGTAAATTCGGTCAGAAGGATTCAAGTATAATTATGTCACTGATACCGTGCAGACACATGTGTGCCAGCTCCGTGTTCAGCAGCATTATGGTGTGTAATATTCCAAGCTGTACTTGCTTCTTTCTTGCACAGGTGGAACTTCTCTTCAGAATCTCATACACTATGAAGCAAATTTGTGCTTGAGACATCTTCCTAAACTACAATATGGTGAAGATAATCACCCCAAAACAGGGCAATTGAGTGATCTGTTCTAATTTTGCATTATATTTACTAATCTTAGGAAACAAGAGGTTTCCTAAGTATGACACTAGGCCTTTGGGTTGTTTCTCTGAATGGAGCTACCAGGCATAGATGCCATTTGAACAAATGAAACATAATTGTTTTGAGAAATTGAGTCTCTTAGCACCAATTTTAGCTGTACTCGAACTGAGGAACACTATACTAATAATTATGGAACATATAAAATATTTCTTGCTACTATGAGTGTTAGATCCCTAAGCCAGGCCCTTCTTTTTAAGGTCTTTAAATAACTTAGCAACCTAAAGGAACATTTCCAGGAAAAATGATGAATGAAATGTCAGCTCAAGTCACAGGGTGGGGAACCAAATATACTTTAATATCATTAGAAGCATCATGTGACAAGCCAGACAGGTTTTGTTCCTATTATTACTGTGTCATACGAAGTGACTTTGCTGTGAAAAGCGCATTACATACAGAATGAAAGACAACTAAGCGTAACAATATCTTAGAAGCTGGATTTCAGACATCAGGGAGCTCACACCAACTCCCACGAGAAAAACAATACCAACTTCCATGAAGAAAATGCTGTTTTTACCTATGGTTGCCCAAATTTGGGGGAAAACAGAAGCTTCAAACAAATGCAAAGTCTCATTTCCTGTGACTGCTGTAAATTTTCCATAGGGTCATCCTATCATAGTGAGCAAAAGAGTGACTTTTGCAGTGTAGGATTTGGGACTGCAAAACATTTTCAGGTAATAAGGTAATGATATTCTGTGCCATTCTTGTATTAGGGCTTAACTAGACCTTCCAGAAGAGAGAGGGGTTTTCCAGCGCAGTGTTGCATTTAATGAGAAAGTTTGGGCAGTGTCAGGGGAACGTTCAGCCTCCCTCACTGATGATTTCAGTGCATTCCCCACCATTTCTGCCTCCTAACCTGCTTCCAGCATCCGAGGAAGTGGCAAATGTGGTGGAGAAAACTGTTTTGGTGAAGTCTGAAAGTTGCTTGAAGAGCTTCAAGGTTCTTCCTGTCTTTGCTATCGTTTGTTTTTGCCAGACTGAAGAAAAGGAAAACTGGGCATGTGCTCAAGCGTACACGCTCCCTCCCAACCCAACACAAGCTTTCACTCTAGGGTTTTGTTTATTCCTGGGGTTGGCAATTGGGATTGGAGCAAAAGCAGGAGAGCATAGGCCACAGTGACTTCATATTTGTAGAAACAAATATAATATTATTAGGGAAAATAGAAGCAAAGGATTGGTTTCCACCATTAATCCAGGCACATTTGCCATTGCTTAATGACATTTCTCAGTATCAGACATGTTACGTCTGTCTCCCAAGTAAGCTACCCACAAAAATGCAAGTAAAAGTTAAATGGCTTCCAAACCAGACGGTGTTTTAAAATGCTAACCCAGACCCATAACATCCCATAATTTATACAGCCCATACTTTGAGAACGGAAGGCTGAGGGCAGCCTGCTGCAAGCGTGGAGAGAGCCTCACCCCTTCCATGCACCTTGACCTTCTGAACCAAAGCTGACAGCCATGCAGTCCTGAGCCTCAGTTGTGCCCCGGCTCCGACACAGCACGTGAGCATGAACAGCAGTGACAGGCCGCTCTAACATCTAACATAGCTGTCAGCTGGCCCATTCTGTCCACAAGCCATCAACATAATTCACTCTAAAGGGCTTTCTGAGAGAGGCTAATGCTTTTGCTTTCTTCCCCCGTACAGTGCAGAATTCAGGACAGCTTATTTTAATTTGATGACCTGAACTATGATCTAATAAGGGACAGCTGTGACAGCTAAATCTCCAGGCTATTTATTGTCAATTAGAATAAATCCTAAATAAACTCCCTTCATTCTAAACTTGACCCATACTTGAACGGCAGGCAAAAATGACACTCAGAAAAGCAAATGCGGGGCACCAGAAGAAAGAGCCAATGGAATGTAAATACTATGAAAGAGAAGACTCTTCAAACAAAATTAGAGAGATGAGCAGTGATAATGACATTTTGATGTCAAATAATTGCTATTGAATTTTTTTGAATTGTGGAAGATATCTATGGTGAGAATACAAAGGAATATCAAACTGTCAAATAAAATGTACCATGTTATTAGAGTTCAGCTAAAAATAAATGCATTTTATATGAATAAAAAGCCTTTATTCAAACATAGAAGATGAAATGCCCTGGAACAGTACAGTGCAAATCTTTTTGTGCCTATTATTCATCTCAGATATACATTTCACATCAAGCCCTGGGACACCAGTCCTCAAATCCACATGCATCTGTCAAGCAGAACTTTCTTGGAATAATATTTACTTTTCAATCTGTGGTGCACTCCGGTTTGTATGCTGTTCTTTCACATTGCAAAACACTAAATGCACCAACCGAAAGGGGCATGACCACCTCTTCGGGGGCCAGGACCCAACGTGTACTACAGAGGAGAAGAGCAACGTATCAGAGGGAAAGTCCCAGATGAAAGTTTAAGTAGTTTTAAATGCTGATAATCAAAAAGGATTTAGCGGCCAAGTGAAGAAGCAAATACATGATTGACCTATGCAAAAGTAATTTATTATAGCATTGCTGACTGCTCTCTTGAGTCTGAAGGGCACAGGGGAAAGCATGAAAAAGCACGAACACTGCAGAGTGCGACTGTTATCATTAACCAGAGCCCTGCACTGTGTACTAACCACTTGTTTCTCAGGTTTATAAAATATAAAAAGGAAGCGTTTTAGCACCATTGCAAACCCTCATGTGTAGAAACAGTAGAAATAATGATATCTGCCAAAGGATTCAAGACAATGAGAACTTAGAAAATCGGTATATACAGAAATTGATTTTCCATGTTGGGAGTTTTTTCCTAGAAAGTTGGGAACACTTACTAGGAATTATTTTTCAGTGGTATTTGACAGCAGTCAATCAGTTTTGGGTGAGTGCCCTCTGGAAGGTGATTAGAAATAGTATAAAACAAAAATCAAAATCTCTATGAATTTTGCAAATAATTTGAATTCATTGGTTATTTTCTTGTCAAACATTAACTGATAAATGTCTATACATACAGAAGCTTTGGACAGTTTCTTTTCTAACATTGACTGTGTCATAGGTACTTGCAATAGCTGGATCTCAGTTGACCTCAGATCAAGCCTTAATTATATTTATGACTTAGAATAATGTCTCTTACTACCCAAGCTAGCTAGACCACATTGTACTTCAAAGTAAACTCTCTTATCTTAGTGGCTTCATCTAGTAAAGTTATTTACAATTCTCAGTCTTAGTGGGTTTTTAAGGAGGATGACTTGGTAGAATTGTATTGAAATTTCACTATATTTTTGAAAAAGTTTAAAATAACAAAATTGACAAAAAGAATTGTGTAGAGAGATTGGTTATTGGGATGGGGATTTAGCTCAGTAGTAGAGTGCTTGTCTGGTTCAATCCCCAAAGGGAGAGGAGAGAGAGAAAGAGAAAGACAGACAGACAGACAGAGATAGAGAGAGAGACACACACACACAGAAAGGGGTAGCAGCTTTCTCTCTTGGAGCACCACACCAGACCCATTGAAGGGTCTTATTTGCATGCAAAACTATTTGTGAATGCTTGTATTTTTTCTTTCAGGCAAAAGTAGGAATAAACTGATTGTCATTGATCTTCCCAAAAAAACTTAGTTGAAAGTTACCCTTGAAGTTCAACATTTTAGACTTTCTGTTAAAAAAATTGATTTTATTCAGTTTTGGGGTCTGGGGATCCAGAATTTGTCAGTAATTCCTTCACAAATGATTTTGATTATCTTGTTAATGGGCTACCTTTTAAGTTATAAACTTTCCACCTTTCCTCATGTGACTGTAAAGTATTATATTAGTAGTCCTACCTCGATTCCATGTTTTTAAAAAGTGCAAACTGAATAAGATAGATCATGATTAAACAATAAAATCTAAACTTGTCATTTAAAAATTCTGTACCTATTTATAAGCAGGAAGATTTTACCAATTATAGATTTTACCATAAACTGACATTAGTGTCTCAATCATATGCAAAAGCCAAAAAATGTTTTCCAGAACACAATGTATTTTATAATGTTTCCTTATGGTGAAAAAATACATATTTTATGAGCAATACTTAGTCCAGACATTCACAGTTGCATGAATAATATGCCTTCTATAGAAAACAACATAAACAAAGAATGGAAATAAAAGACCAGTGCTCCTTTTGATCTAGAAAATAACCCAGTCTTCCCCCAACAGCTTGACTATAAGGAAGCCAGGAATGCTGGAAGATCATCCAAAACTTCACACAGAAGCTTCTTGTAAAGAGTGGGGATTCACTGTCGTGTGACGCTAACACTGGGGAGACACAAGGAGGATGAAATTGAACAATCGCCCCGAGGCTCCAGGAACACTGGTTTTCTCACTATCATCACCCAGAGGAGGGAAAAGTGAAATCCATAATTTAGGGCTCACCATTGAGTGCTGCGGCTGCTGCCACTCTTCTGGGGTTTACCTTGTCTCCTCACACCCGGTGCTAATTTGGGACCTCAGCCCAAGTGATAAGGGCTGTGGGACTTCACAGTTTCTCAAATTAGAATCACAGTGAGTTACTGGGATTAAAAAGCCCATGCTTAACCTATTTCCTTTATCTTCATAAAAGCACAGATTAAGTTTAATGTTGTTAAGGGTTTTGTTCATGATGACTGTGCCGACCCCTGCATCTTCAAGATTTCAACCTATTTTCCCTTACACTAGATTTAGTGTTTCTGCTTTAATATTTAAATCTTTGATCCACTTTGACTTTACTTTAGTGCATGGTGATAGACATGGGTCTAGTTTTAGTCTTCAGCATGTAGACAGCCAGTTTTTCCAGCACCATTAAGAGGCTTTCTTTCTTCCAGGGAACATGTTTGCCCCTTTCTGAAACATAAGGTGGCTGAGTGTGTCTGTAGTTGTGGTGGCATCTAAACACTTCAAAGAATAAACAACTGGGATTTCATCCTATTAAAAAGCTTTTATACTTCAAAAGAAATCACCAATCAGTGAAAAGACAATGCACAGAGTGGGAAAACATTTTAGCTAACAGTCCCTCAGACAAATGATTTATATTTAGAACATATAAAGAATTGGAAAAATAATCAGGTCCCCAAATTCAAAGACCCAACCCAAAAATGGGCATTTAAGATGAATACACACTTCTCAGATGAAGAAATACAAATGGCAAATAAATATGTGAAAAACTGTTCAACACCATTGGTCATTCAAGCAATGCAAATTAAAACAACACTGAAATTTTCTCTTACCACAGTAAGAATGGCTACTATCCAAAAATCAACCAGCGACAAATTCTGGAGGGGCGATAGGGAAAAAGGAATTCTTCTCTGCTCTTAGTGGCAACATAGACTGGTGCAACCACTTTGGAAATCTGTCTGGAGATTCCTCAAAAACATTTGTATTATAGGTCCCATTTAGCCTAGCCATTCCGCTTCTGGGCATTTTCACAGAATAATTAAAAATATCATACGACAATATATGTTCACCCATGCTTACTACAGCACAATTTGCCATAGCAAAATTTTGGAAGCAATCCAAATGCCAATCAACTAAGAAGTGGGTAAGAAAAATGTGATAATTTTTTGTACAATGGAATATTACTAAGCTACAAATGAAGATGAACTCGAGGCTTTATAGGTAAATGGATGCAACTAGAGACCAAACTCCTAAGTGAAATCATCAGACTCTCATGGGTAAGCACTGTATTGTCTCCCTAGTATAAAAACCTGAAAGAGTAAATAAATCTGAAAGGCACAATAGATATTGGGAAAGGGAAAGAAACTGATCAATAGGAAAAAACAACTGGGGTGAGAGAACAGAGGAAAGAAAGACAAAAAAGAAAGGAAAGGAGGGGAAACACACACACACACACACACACACACACACACACACACACACACGATAGCCAAGATGATTGTACTACTAATCTCTGTTGGTTCACTGAAAGGCACAGTTAATGTTCAATTGTCTATTCAATCTTGCATACCTATACCTGGTCATCTGAGCAACTACTTCGAAGATAACAATAAGTAATACAACAATCATTATGGATTTTCTATTCTTATTTTGAAATTCAGTATCATTTTTATAGTTTTTGTGTTATTTTGCTTTCATCTTTGTTTTCGTTTTTTCGCTTTAAAATAAAAAATAAAAGTTTAATGTTAAGATTTTAGAGAAGGCAACGGATCAAAGTTCATATTTCATTATTAATCATAAATTAGTAGTAGAAACACAAAATACAGTTGTGTGCTCTCAGTACTTAAGAGTAATAAAGAATGAAGCTTCAGCACACAAACGCACATGATCCTACACAAATACTTGTAATAAAATACGGAGCAAGAACTTACTTAAAATTATGAACTACTTTTTGGTACTGGGTTTTTGTTGTTTCTTCAATCAAAAATAACCTAATGTGGGCTGGGGATATAGCTCAGTGGAATAAGCGCTTGCCTAGCAAGCGCAGGGTCCTGAGTTCGATCCCCAGTACCGCAAAAAAAAAAAAAAAAAAAAAAAAAAAACTAATGTGAAAGCACCCCAGACCTTCAGATGGCAGAAAAAAATATTTGATGCCAAGACCAGGATTCACTGCTATTTAGCAATATGTTGAGTAGCTAAAAGTTATATTATATTATTTTATTATTTTATTTATTTATTTTTTTTGCAGTACCAGGGATTGAACTCAGGACCTTGCACTTGCCAGGCAGGCACTTATTTCACTGAGTAATATCCCCAGTCCAAGTTACATTATTTAAAGAAATCACACAAAGCTAAAAAAGTGCAATGCTAAAAAATAAAAAAACAATTTAAAGTAATCACATGCAAAATTAAGTGGAACATAATATTAAGTAAAAGTATTAAAATGGTTACCATAGTAAGGTATAGAAAGATAAAAATATACCTGCTTTGGTTTGGGGATATAGCTCAGTGGTAAAGAGCCTGCCAAGCAAGGGTAAGACCTTGGATTTTACCAACAGTGCTGCCGAAACAAAACAGTACATCTGTTTAAAGAATCCTACTGTGATCATATAATTCTTAACATTTAAAGTATAGAATTTCCAAGTCTTCTATAATATAGATATAGGATTATTCATATGTAGAATTACTTCATAAACAAACTAATATTTATTTAAATTGTGAAGTCCCTGTTATAATTGTATTCTTCCACAGAATTTAAGGCCCATGCAGATATGCTTAAAAGTGATGCTAACTTCACTGGTAGTTAGAAAAGTGAGAACTAAAATAGGACGGTGATGTTCACTAGCACAAGGAGTCTGCTAATTTCAAGAGTAGGGAAGTGGAAGGGTACAAAATCTCCTAGATGGCTCATACTATTATAATACGGCAGAGTCATTTTGGGAGAATTTGGCAGTAACTGCGAGAGTTGATTGAACAACTCCACTTGCAGTAATATAAGCTGTAAAAGCAGAGTACACAGGCGGATTCAGAAGTATATGTTTCCCTGGAGTATGATTTTCATTAAGAAAAACTCAGATTTTCCATGTATCTCACTTAATGTGTGAACGGAAATTTGTGTCAAAGTCATACAAAGACAACCAGCTATAATTGAGTGACTTAGAACTTGATGCATACAGGTGAAAAACATCTTGAAAAAATATTGCTGCAAAAACAAGCTACGAGAAGGATATTTAAAAGAATGTTCCTATGTACACAGCCATCGATATGGGCAAAGATGAAAATCAGCTTAAGGGCAGAAAGCACCTCTGGAAAGGTGAGAAGCTAGAGGGGAAGGAGGAACCTGTAAACAGTTAGTCACATAACGTACCTGGGGCAATAGCCCACTGACTTAGGCTTTGTTTTATCTGAGTTTAAACTATATGAACATCTGTAAGAATATATTTCCTGGGGTATTTTGCACATTTGAAGTAGTTTGTAAATAAAAATGCGTTCACACAGTAAATATTAAAAGTCTACAGATGAAACTAATTCAGCCTTAGTTGGTAAGCATTATTTTCTGTCTTTCATGATTTCCATCACAGTTTTCCTCTGTATTACACAGATCATGATGTAAGTTCGGTGAAGTGTAGAACAATTTGTTGAAGATCTTAGCATAAGAAGCCGTTTCCACTTAGAGTGTACATCGAAACAGACGTCTCCTGTGTTTCCCTTGATTCTCTGTGCGATAGATCTCTCGGCGCAGGTGTGCAGGGACTCGCAGCTCTGCCCGGCCACCTCTGGGCGACTGAGATGCTTCTTGTCGCACTCCAGCTCCCGCCCTTACAAAAGGCTCCGCTCCTGCGCAGTCTCCTCACCTAGGCTGCAAATGCGCAACAGGCAGAGTGATTTGTTGGAGGTAAATCAGTCTCCAGAGAGAACTCAACCCAGTGTGACGATGAGGGAGAAAAAGTAAATGGATCTGACACAATAGTTTCTTAAATTACTGCGGATTCTAAAACAAAATAACAGTCCAAACAACCCTCCACATGCATTATTCCTAGTGGCGGAATAATTAAACTTTCATTTTCACTGAAGAGTCTTCTTTGAAATGCCAAAATAAATTATGAAAACGAGTTTTGAACGTGGCTTTTCCTGTCGATAGCACTGTATTCAAAATCTAAAAAGTAGTCATTATCTAGTTCCTATATACAATGAGATTTTGGAGGGAAATAATTTCCCTTTAAATTCTTTACATAAACATTATCAGTATATTTGCTTGCATTTATATAGGTGGGTATTTTACTTGGTCCAGGCTGGCCCAATGCCCGAAAGTACTTACAAAATAGTAATAAGTTTTCCTGAAAAGATATTTGAAAGTGAGTGTTTAATTATTTGCCAATTATTTTATTATCTGCTGAGATAATAAGAAGCGGGAGCCAGAGCCGGTGTGGCACAGCAGGGCGTGTGCGGAGCTCTGTGGGAACGGCCCTCCCGTGTAACGTCTGTGCCACCGCTGGTGCCAGCCCTTCCCAGAGAGAACGCCAATACGCGTGTGGCAAACTTGGACTTAGGGCACCTTCTAGTGCTGAAATATTGGAAGTGACTACTGGCTCCGAGCACACGAGCAGCCTGCTTGGAATTTCTGGGGAAAAGGAATAATCAAACCCAGATTAGGAAGATCAGAATACCTAGTCTCCCCTTGCCCGTATGACAGTGCACACCAATAAGAATCACTTTCTGGCAAACATATCCTCCCCTAATGGGCGTGATGAGCCATGGGAAAACTAACAGATATCAACCAATATGGGAGACCTCTGAGATGGAAAATTTAAAATAGCCATTCTAAGGAAAATTAGCTTCAGGAAAGCATAAAAAGTAATCCAATATTCTGCACAGGGAATTTAAGTAAGAAAGTGGAAGCCACTCTAAAGAACATTTGAACAGAATCTTTCCTGAAAACTACGGTAGATAAAATTAAAATCATGATAAATGACACTAATAGCAAGCTAAATTAAACAGAACAAACAGACTGAAGAGTGACTGTTTGAAAATTCACAGAAAAAATATAAAGCAAAGAGAAGCGAAGAAAGCCTACAAGGTGAGCCAGCAATAGAAAAGAAACATCCGTCTTACTGTGGCTCAAGAGGAACTGAAGAATGCCAGTAGAAGAAAGCTTATTTAAAGCAATAAGAACAGAAACACCCCAAGCTTAGAGGAGAGAAATGTCCATGTACAAGAGGTCACAGGTCACTGGTCATATTCCACTCTACCAGACCTAGCCTGAGATATCATAATTAAAATTGCTTGTAAAAGTGAAAGGTAGAGGGAAAATTCTTACAATAGCTAAGAGAAGGCATTTCCAGCAGGCCTTTTCTACAGGAAATGGGAAGGGAACTATTCAAGCTTAAAGACATATTAAAGATTAAGAAGAAAACAATGGAAGAAATAAAACTCACTGGTCAACCAGTGAGTGTAGACAAATGCAGAATGTTCTCCTATAAACAATGTGTGTAAACCATTGAAATACTTAGTGTGAAAGTTAAAAACAAAACAATGACAGAAAAATCAATTTTAAATTTTTAGGCAATAGACAACATAGAATGATATAAAAGGAAATATCAAAAACCCACATTGTGGAGAGGAGAGTGCAAAGAGAGTTTTAATGAATGAAATTTCACTTTTATTTGTTTTTAATCTTTATGATCGTGTTCATTTACTAACATTTCAAAAATCATTTTTTGTAATCAAAAATGGTTTTGTAAGCTTCATATTAACCACAAATAAAGTATAGAAAATAAAAAATTATACACAGGGTATTTTAACACACTGAAAGATCAGGTCACATATATGAAGAGTATGAAAGAGGGGGAAAAGGAAAAAACTATAAAAAATGAAGTCACAAAATGTGTGTACTAAGACCTTGCCTACCAATAGTTACCATGAATACAAATGGATAAATTTCTCCAACACAAAATATGGAATGACTGAATTGATAAAAAATATAATATCCAGGTACATGTGGCTTACAAGAAATTCACTTCTGCTCTAAGGGCATGTATTGACGAAAAGTGAAAGAATGGAATAGAAAGCTGTGTACAGATGGAAACCAAAGGAAGCTGGAGTACCCATAGTAGATAGCATAAGCTCTTCATCAAAAGAATAAAAGAAAGTTAAAAAACAAACAAGGAAGGAAATCACATAATAATAAGGTAGTCATTTAGTAGGAGGAAATTATAGTTCTCAGTAAATGTACCTCAATATTACAACAGAAATTACATAAAAACTATGAATATATATATATATATACATACATATACATATATACACATACACATAAGAAAAATAGCAAATCCAATACAATATTAACAGGGAAATTTAATATTATACTTTGAGCGATGAACAAAGGATCCAGATGGGATATCAACAAAGAAACAGCAGGGTAAAATTACATGCCCTTGACCAGATGGACTCCAAAGATACCCAAGAGCATTCCAGCCAATAGCTATAGAATAGATATTTCTTTCACAGATAAAACTTTCAAAAGTTTTCCAGGATAGACCATGTGATAAGTGCAAAACAAACTCAAACAATTTAAAAGAATAGAAATCTTATTCAGTACTTTTACTACAAAGCAATAAAGCTAAGAATTAATAACAAGAAAAACTTTAAAACCTATTTAAATACATGAAATTAAACAACTTATTGAACAACCAGCTGTAGAAATAAAAAAGGAAACTTAAGAACACATTGAAAAAAATAAAAATAGAGACACAAAATATCAAATCCTATGAGATATAGCAACTTCAATATAGACCAAAAAATTTATAGCAATCAATGTTTATATCAAAGACATATAAATATGTCAAATAAACAACCTGTCACTGTATCTCAGTTAAATGGAAATGAGAAAAAAAATCCAGAATTATTGAAGAAATAATTAACATCAGAAAAGATATAAATGAAATAGACTCAAAGCCACCAGGAGTTAGTACTGGGAAAATATATACAAAATACAAAAATCTCTAGTTATAGTAAATCTGAGATAGAATATTCTAGTAAATCAAATCAGATTAAAAAGGGGCCATCACAACTGGCATCACAATAATGTACAGAATCACTTGAACTCATCTGGAATAATCCTACCCTAATAAATTTGGTAAACCAGATGAAATGGAAAGTCAATAGACTAAACATATCCCAGTCAGACTGAATCATGAGGATACATGAAGAAATCATAAAGAAACAGAAAACCTGGGCATCTGAGAAAATGGCTTGACTTCAGAATCCTATCACTTAATATTTTTTAAATCACTGCAAAAAATTAAAGGGATAGTAATTATTCTAAAAACACTATTAAAGGCATTATTATCATACCAGAACTAGATAAAGTCTGTTCACAACCAAATATCAAACCACAGGCCACTTTGCCTGTTGAAAGTGCAAAAACCCTGAACACAATGCTAGCCAACCAAATCCAACAGCAATGCTTCAAAGTGGTACCTCCATTCACAAACTTAATTCTTTCCATGATTCTGGCTACAAACCAAATTGGTCATGAAACAAATCAAATTCAACCTTAAGGTTCAGTGTTCACCTCATGGGGAAATTTGATTTGGTTTGTGACCAATTCAGTTTGTGACAAAAATCATGGGAGAATTAAGTTTGTAAGCCAAGGTACCACTGTAAAACGTGGAACCTATACAAGTATTTTAAAGTGAATAAAATCCTGTCACTTATAATGACATAAATGAGGCCGGAGATTATTCTGTGTAGTGAAGTAAACCAAGCACAGAATGACAAACACAATGATCTTATTCATATATGGAATCTAAAACCGGGCTCTCATATGAATTTGGAGAGTGGGTAACGGTTAAAGAAAGTAAAGGGTTGGGGAAATGAGTGCAAAGGTTGCTGAATGGGTATTAAACTACAGTCCCACAGGAGTAAGAATTTCTGCTGTATTTATGATTTCATCATAAATGAAAAATATTTAGCAACATTGATATATTTATTCTGATTTAAACAGTATGTACATGCATCAAAATATTACACAGTAATCCCTTAATATCTCTACTGTAATGTTCTTATGTATCAATTAGATATATTTAATGGAAATTTTAAAAATTACAAATATTTTTGGACTTTGTTTAAGCTTATTTGAACATTGTATAATATATCCATATACCAAAACATCAGTTGGTACTTCATAAATGTGTACAATTTATGTCCTATGCATTAACTAATATTTTTAATTACAAAAAGTGGCTTTTCTGCGTCTTGGTTCTGTGCCTTATTCTCCTGTTGATAAGTGTGGCCATCACTATATTTTCCCAATCTGTGCCCCACCATGCTAAGATTTTAATGTAAGTCACACATCATTAAAACAAAAGGGTGAAAATACCTTCCCCTCCATATTTCAGGGGATGTAAATACCTTCCATTCTATGGGGTAAATGGGTTCATTCTTTAAAAGCATTATTACTAGCTGGGCATGGTGGCATATGCCTATAATCCCAGCACTCGGGAGGCAGAGGCGGGAGGATAGTTGTGAGTTCGCAGCCAGTCTGTGCTACAAGGTGTGTTCAAGACCAGCCTGAACTGCATAGTAAGACCCTGTCTCAAAAAGCCTATTTCTAGTTTTGTGTAGCAATCAAATTCTCTGTGTAGAGACTGAAATGTTTCCTGCCATACACTGGGAGTGCCGTCATTCAAACCCAGCACAGCCTCTGACACACCCGTTGTTCCTAAGGCACACTTGCTGCCCCACTATAATAGATGTTGCACTACTTGCGCTGGATGAGCTCTTCTGCAGTTTGCCTTGCAGAAGATGGGGTCAGACTGCCCTCAGCAAACACACCATCCTTTCTCATTCGTCCAATAAGAAGTGGGATTTGGCTTGCTGTTTTGAGTGAAAACCCAGGCTCAAAGAAAAAATAAAATAAAATCAGCAGTACCCTGCTGATACCTTTTATCTGCAACATAGTAACACCAAAAATGATATTTCATGGGAGTCAAATGCTAAGCCTATTCCTGTTTTATTAGAAATAGTCACATTGCAAGCAGAATCAATCAGATAACCATGATCATTAACAGACAGCTTTTAGATGCATCATAAGAGCATAGATTCTTTGCATTTCTATGACTCAAAAATGTCCAAATTGAATACTTCATGTTAGTAATTCATGCCCTTAATATAACATATTTTATCAGTAAAAATATAGTCCATTCATTTCCTGATTTTTGTTTTCTTTTTCTCACGCTATGTATCACTATCTTCAAAGTAGTTCCTCAGAGTATAAGACACTAATCATATGGAAACTTACCAAAAAAAATAACACAAAACTTTCTTTTGTGAACTCAGATTGACTAGTAGTATAAATGAGACAAATTAGCATATATATCAAATTATTTTTGAAACAAGGAAAGATGTAATTTGTCCTCTTAAAGAAAATCTCCACACTTTTCTGTCAGGATTAATGTAGATAATGTGCAATTAAACTTTGATTCATAATCATGTAAAATCTAATGCCACACATTTTATAAATGAATCTATCTAAACTAAGCATTATGAAATACTTAAAATCATACAATATATTTACATATAACATTGGGACACATATAAAGACTAGTCATGAAAGTATCAAAAAGACATTTCTGCAAACATGCAAAATAGCAACGATAGAGATAACATGAAAGATTTAATATAAAATCTAACATTTATATTTTTTAGGTTATTATAATTTATCTTCTTGAAATCTACATTGAGACAAAGCTGATAGTTGAACTTTTTCTCAGTAATTATATAATTTTCTGTAGATAGAAATGAATGTATGCAATATGTTATTTTTATTTAATCATTTCATCCTACATAAAATTGAGATTGTGGATACATTCATTCTGATTTCAAGTCTGAGTGCTGAGAATTCCAATTCTCAGTACAAGTACTATTTACAAACAGGAGAGGTGAACACAGGCATTCCATGGCCTATGGTGTGGGCCACCTCTGTTTCCCTCAAATTATGTAAAACTTTCAAACAGCAGACTCTATGGGCATGAGGGTTATGATTTCATAAACTAATTTACATGCCTCTAAATTAGATTTCTAAATGACTGTTATTGTAAATGGGTCAGGATAGGGAACTAGATATTTAGAACACTAACATTTTTCTTATTGATTCTAGTACTAATGTAACTCAAAATTTCTTGAATTTATGCTAGATATACCTTCACCTAAGTATACCAGGTTGAATTCCAGGAAGTGGTTTAGGAATACATTCAAGTGAAAAACCTGCAGGTCATCATAAATGACAGACATAGGGCAAGTTGCTTTCTGATTGATTGAAAAGTGTGAGGAAGATAATACACAAATGGCTAACTACAAGAGAAAACAGGATGAGTTTGATATGTCATGCTGTTTCTTGCCAGATAAAATAGATACTCTTCTTAAAAGTATTTCCCAAATTAGCAAAGATTAAAGAGATAGACAGGTCACACAGCAGGGAAGCTATCAGCCTCCGACACGCGTGGCTACAGTGACTGTGGAGGGCTCGTTTAGTTCCCCCATGTCTATATTCACCGATGCATGTAATTATATTGCTGAATGTTTCCCCACTCCTCATTGAGATATTGTGACTCCACTACGATTGACAGAGGACCCGCAAAATGCTATGCAATTGCCGTATACATTGATGTTAGAGTTTTACTGTTTAAATTTTTGTTCAGAACTTAGCCTTAGGAAAGTTGAGGCTAAGATTTGCCATTAGTAAAAATAACTGAAAGATTCTAAAGAAATGAACACTAAGCACCAACTCACATCCGAGGCAGCACTCATCTGTGTGCAAAACTTCTCTACCACTCCTGCTGTCCTGCTTTGCCCTTTACCTGCCAAAAGGTGTCTTCTGTTTGTAAGGTCTGGATACCTCTAAAACCTAGGAAATGTGGCTCTCTGCTGTCTGCAGCTTTTGCCTTTGCATTTGCCAAGGGTTGAGTGAGGACCCTGACTCCGGACCGACAGACTGCGGTGAGCAACAGAAGAACAGGGATCACTCGGTCAATGCCTGCCTATCCTCCCACCTTCTGGCCTCACTTTCTGGCAAAGTTAGGTATTATTTCCCTTCCTCTGATCATCTAAACAGCCCTTGACCATGGATGTGGTTGGTTTGGGGGTATGAGTAACTCACAAGTGGGAGACGGAAGTGACAGGGAGAGAAGACGTGGACAGGCAGGGTGTGTGGGACTGAGTCTCACCCTGAGGGAGTGAGGAAAATGTGTGAAGACTGAGCAGAGAGAGGCGATGAGATCTAACTCCAAAGTGTCACTGTGAAAGGACAGAAACTCAGAATCCACTTAGGAAGTCGATGTGTTAATCCAGAGGAGAGTTGATGGTGATTGGCACCAGGTGCTTTTTGTGGCAGTTGTGATAAGTGGTCAAATTCTAGATAAATAGTCCCATAGAGACACCTCCACTCCAGCCCCATGCCCTGGAGACTGGATGTATATGTCTCAGAGGCAAAGGCGGCAAGGATTACTGCCTGTTGCGTCTGTCTCCATACAGGTCTGTCTATGAACCTTCTTGGGTTCAATGCTTTGTTGTCACCACCTAGTAATTCTTTATAATTTGTGACCACCACCTTGTCTCTGCATTTTTAGTTCTCACTGGGTCCTAAAAATTATCCAAGTAACCCTGAGCATTATCCCAAGAGTTAGCTTCACAGTAACTGGGGTAAAACTTCTTTTACTGGATGTGCAAAATACCCATGGAGATGAGATTGGGAGAAGGAATGAGAGCTCAGATTGGACAGGTGGACTTGAGATCTTACTTCAATATCTAAAAGAACAATTTTAGACATGATTAGTATGTGGGTTTGTAAGGTCTGGATACCTCCAAAACCTAGAAAATGTGGCTCTATAAACACTTTGTATCAGTAGGTCAAAGGTGAAGGCTGGTTTGGAGTCATACATTTGGAAGTTATTGCCATGTCACTTACAGCTCTGAAAACAGGTGAAACCACCATAGGAGTGAGTGTACACCATGCAGAAGACCATCATGAAAGACAGGGGTGTCTGGATCTATCCCCAGTATCCTTTCCTCAAGAAAATGGATAGCCTCTTTCCACATGGATTCTCACTTAAATATGTGTTTAAAAAGAGATACAGGCGGGCTGGGGATATAGCTCAGTGGAATAAGCGCTTGCGTAGCAAGCGCAGGGTCCTGAGTTCGATCCCCAGTACCACAAAAAAAAAAAAAAACCCAAAAAAACAACTGATTTTAGGGCTGGGGATATAGCTCAGTGGAATAAGCGCTTGCCTAGCAAGCGCAGGGTCCTGAGTTCGATCCCCAGTACCGCAAAAAAAAAAAAAAAAAAAAAAAAGAGATACAGGCATCATTTCAGGTTCTGTTTCTGATATATATTTTAAATACTGGTATTTTCTACTGTTTTCATATCATGTATGCACTTGTAAGTAAAATTCTGCATTATTGATCATATTTTCTATCCTTTGATATAGCAAAATTTGCAAAATTTTATGGAAGACAGGGAGGTTAGAAAAAGGCAGTCAGGAATGTTTTCAAGTCTCCTTTGTAGGTTGGTTTGTTCCTATTGTATCAGTGCTGCAGTTTCCCCTACTAGGGTTGTGATAAAACATATTTCATTATCAAAATAATTAGTCTTGGTAATATTTATTTTACATACATTATACATAGTGAAATAAATTATGTATAACTATTTAACTATTTGTTCAATTTCTCATTGTCATATTTTATAAGTCATTCCTTATGTAAATAATGTGGCAATGAATAATCTTGAACATAGAAATTATAATGAACAGAAAACTATGTATAAAATTTACATACATTTTGTCTCAAGGTTGAATACATGACTACCTGTACATTAATTATTTATCTTTTGTTTTGTTCTTTATCATGTAGCCAGGATTTGCTGTGGTAACATTTTTTAGGAACTGGTCAGCAATGGGTTTTGTCACTTAAATACATGTGTTAAAGGAGATATAGCTATCATTATAGATTCTGTTTCTGATAATGTATTTTAGATATTGATATTTGTTTAATTTTTTACTATTTTCATATCATGTATCCATTTGTAAGTAAAATTCTGAGTTTTTCATCATATTTTCTATCATTTGATATACCTAAATTTCCAAATTTTTGTATTTTCTTGTTGATTGTAAGATACAGCTACATATTTATAATGCATATTAAATAATATTACATTTATCATAAACATAATTCTGATAAGTATATTGTTCATCAAAGACAAAACTAACATTCATAAAATGACTAAATATTTTTAAAATGTTCATATCTACATCTTTAGCAGGAATCCTCTATTTTAATGTCATAATACTGTATGTTAGCTCATGGACAATAATTAAGGGATAACTAGTTTTAAATTTATCTTGAATAATGTTTGACAAAAGTTTGGAGACATATAAAATACATTATATACAGGTAACATATAACTAACATTATATATTACCTTGTATATATGTTTTCCATTTAATTATTCAGTTATTTATGTAAAATTACATATTGACATGTGCAGCTATAGGTAACACCATCACTGTTCAATTCCACCCATAAAACTATAGGACCTGTGTTATATGTTAAGACAATGCTGGACACATACATTTAGTTTCTGCAGATGTAAAGAAATGAGAAAGCGATTGAGATCACTTTAGCTTTGTTTGAGCTGTGTCTTTTAAATATTTAAAATAACTTCAGCTTCTAATAGATTGTTATCCATCTAGGAATAAAGAATTATAATTTCTTGTTTTAAAGAAGAAAAGTAAAAACACATTCTGCCTCATGTTATAAGTGTAAAGAACTGCTTCCATATTTCCAAAATATTTTGAATCCTTTTACAGTATCTTTGAGATGGTTTTTCAAATGAAGCTGTGCATGTATGTGATTTCTTGTCTTTTTTGAATTATTGAACCAATTTACACTGATATCCAGAATAGGTCTAGAAAAAATAGTGACACAGCTTACAGAAAACAGGTTGATAAAGAGAACAGAACTTTGAAAAGACTAGCCCAATTACAAACAGTGTTGCTTCTTTTCTCAAATGAATCTTAGAGGGACCATCTTTCCAGTTTGCCTGGGGCAGTCCCGGTTTACTCTTTGGGATTCCAGTGTAATTATGACTATCAGCTCTCATTCCCTCTGCCAAATGTCCCTACCTTAGGATGAATTACATGGTCACCCTTCTTATGAGCCACACAGCAGTGGCTTTGTGGTCCTACTAATATAAAGTGTTTATAGGCTGAAGTGGAAAGTAAAAAGTGCTCAATGTCATGAGTACTGGAAGAAAAGCGAAGGTAATGTGTTACATTTACCTTCAACAAAATCAACCCAAAGCAGAATCTTAAGCAACAATCCTGTCTTTTGCTGTCACTTAGCCCTTTGGCTGCAGTGTACGTAGCAATAATTAGAGCACAATTGTTCACCTGCATCAAATTTGAGTCTTCTGCTGCATGTTTACCACAGACTTGACAATGGATATTCAACTCGTGATTGATAGGATGGTAATTATGAAGCTCCCTAATTTTGTTCAAAATGAATAGATACTGAAATAAACAAACATCAAAAAAAAATAGAGCCAATTCGTGCTAACTAGATGCAAATGGTAGTTTTGGAACAAACAATGACATTTGATAAACAAAAGATAATCTTAAAAGAGTGGCTCCCAATATCCTGCAATACATGTAAAGGGGATAAAATAAATTGAAAAGAAGTCAGGTAAGAGTTTAGCTAACAAAATAATTTACAACTCTAAAATCAAATCTGTGTGATATGATACATAAAATTCTGCCAAGAGGCATACTTAATATACACCAAATAATTGAAAACTGACTTTTCTCCACTGATTAAGACCAGATTAAGTTAGGAAAATTCAATAATATGGATCAAATAAATACTTTTCCTGGTCGAGTATTTTCACTACTTACTCCTTAATAACATGATATCATTTCATGTACTTGCCCTATGCACACATGGTCACCAGACACTTATCCATATATTTTTCCTATAAAACTAACTTTTGTTTATATTTATGCTAGAAAGACAAAACACTATTATCAAATACAGGATATATAAAATTACTGAAAATTTTGTTTTATGTAGATATTACCGATAGGTCAGACAGCATTAAATTTTACCATGTACATTTTGTACATGCAATTAAATTCTTAAGAAAGAAATAATCATAAGTAACGCTGTTCTCCAAATTCATATGACGATTCCATAGTCCTGGTTACTGCTGATCCAGCTACTTTTTTTCATATCAGTGTCATAAATCTCACTGAAGAAAATTTAATTTCATCAATATATTATTGATTTTTCTATGGCCCTTTGGGCTTAGAATAAAAACTAACAAAATGGTATTGATTTAATTCTAGCCAGGTAAATCTTCCATGACCTTGTTGCTTAAACAAGTGTGCTGTTAGCTATTCATGACTCCTAAGTTAATGTACTGCATACACACATTTTTTTCTTAAGATTGAGGATATTAATAGCTAGGAAAAATAATTGTATTTTCTAGAGGAATTTTTGTATATCCAGGTTGCATTTGCTTTTGATGAACTTCCCTCTCATTTATCCAGCTGTATGTATACTTCCCTCTGTGTATTTTTATTTAGTACAAATTTTGTATTAGTTGACAAGATTTGAATAATAAGTTAATCCAGACTTGAAAAGGGATATTTATAGTAAATACATGTCAGAACTGAGGCAGTCAATTCTAAAAAGAATGACAAAAAATATAAATATAATTAAAGAATTAGTGTGGCAAAATATAGTCACTTATTTTCAGAAGTAAAGAAAACAGGACAGTATAACAGGATGCTTCCACAGGTGAGAATGTTGGTGATGATTACATTAGTGGGATGGTATTTAATTAGCTTTGCTACACAGCAACAAATACACATGATAAGCAATTTATGAAGAAACAAGGCTCGTTTTGACCCCCGGTTTTGGAGAAGGTAGTACACTGGTTTGGTAACTGTGAGGAGGTACCTTACTATGGCAGGTAACATGACAAAGCAGAACTGCTCACCTGGTGTCCAGGAAGTGAAAGAGAGAAAGGAGTGACTGGTGATCCACGCTCCCCTTGGAGGGCTTCACCCAGGGACCTGAGCACCTTCTACTATGTGCCACCTGCAAACTTCCTACCACTTCCTAATAACACCAAGCTCAGGAGTGAGTCTTTATTTTTATTTCTTTTTATTTTTTATTTTTTTTTGTGTGGTACTGGGGATCGAACTCAGCACCCTGTGCTTGCTAGGCAAGCACTTATTCCACTGAGCTATATCCCCAGCCCCCAGGAGTGAGTCTTTAGGACCTGGACATTCAAAAGTTGCTCCAGATCCTAGCTACAGAAAGTGAAGACAACCACAGGCCAACCAGATTTGAGAGAGGAGAAAATTTGATTTTAGATAGAAATAAAAATACACTCTTAGACAAGAATTGTATACTTAGAATATTTAAAAATTCTGCCTGGGTCATGACTCCTCTTTATGCTGCCTCACTCTCTTTTATTGGTTCATATACTCAGGTGGGTTTTCTAGCCAAGTAGAATACCCATGTATTCATACTTCTGTAGTATCTGTCTGCTTCTGGTAGTGCAGAGAGCAGTGCTAACCTGAAGCACATAAGTACACAGATGGCAGAAAAACCAAATGAGGCTGAGTGAGCCCTACTCAGTGAACTTTCGGAGCCTTGGATCTTCTCCACCAAGGTTCAATCATTTCCATACAGTAATTAAAACTCAAGTGATGTCGGAGCTGTGATGAACACTTTCTAACATCGGTCAGATTCAGTTTAATACCTACTTACATAGCTAATTTTCTCAGTGTTGCTGGAAAGGCTGCTTTTTGGTACAGAAAGAACAATTTATAAAGCAAATACTACAAAAAACGCCCTTGGGGGGGGGGAATGCACCTGTCCCCATCTGTGCCTGCGCCGAAGCTGGCGTTTGTGTCTCTACATTCATGATCCCCCTTTCCCAGGCCACGGCTGCTTCATTCCTCATTTTCATGCACAGCAAGACCAAAGAGATGAGATAGAAGCCAGTGAGAGGGGCTGACAAGCACCAGGCAGTGCCAGGCTCGGAGGTGGTGGTGTGGACTGAAAGCTACTGGCTGAGGTTCTCCCTTTGCCTCCTCTGAGGCTCCAGAGGAGCCAGTGCCACCAGAGGCCTGAAGACGGGCCAGAAAGATGGAGCCACACCATTCTGAACATGTTAAATGACACAGAACCTATATCTTTAACTAGTTAACTTTAGTTATACAAATTGTAAAGCAACCCAAAATAATGAATGCCCAACCCATGTTAAGTATTGTTTCTGTTAGTTTTCTGTCTTGGCTTTAGTCCTTTCACTACAGTAATCATAGAATAAATGACTAAAAGATGTCATTCTCAGGGGTGAGGGTAAGGCTTGGTGAGACAACCTGTGCTTAGCACGTGTAAAGCCCTGGATTCCATCACCAGCATCAATTAATTAATTAGTTATCTTCCTTAATGAAGACAGAACTTTATTACTAAAATTGTGTCTCTGGGAAAGTAATCATTTATGTTTTACTCCTATACAATGTATTTGTTATATTATAGTCCACTTGAAGGTAAAATAGAACACAAAAGAGAAATTTTTGAAATTACTTCACCAAGTAATATCCATAATGCTTGTGTAATATTTTATTCCATCTCAGATTTTAGTTTTCAATGAACTGCAATTACAATTCACCTTGATTTTATTAGCATGATTTAGTGAAGTTAGAATGAAGAATTTCCCTCATGGGTTACATTTTTAACATCAGTTATGCATTTTAAAAAAGAAACCAAGTTTTTTTCTACATGTTCTATGAATTAATTTTGCACTGGTGTTGAAGCCAACACTATTGCATAATTTAAGTTATGAGTTTTTTTTTTTCTTTCACAATATCTACTATAACTCCTAGACTTTATTTTCTCTTTCAGGTTCTTACCCTAGTAAGACTATATGTGTTTACATGCGCAGGTCTGATTTATTTCACTTATGAGTAGGGTCTCTAGTTGTGTTCATTCTCCTATAAAAGCCTCGAGATTGTCTTGCTCAGTGGATGGGCTTTTGGTTGCTTTCACAATTTAACTGTTTCAAATTGTGCTGCTATAAACATAGGTGCACATGTATCACTGTGATAAGGTGATTTCAGTTCTGGGAAAATACCCAGAAGGGGAATAGCTGGATTGAATAGGACCTCTAGCCTTAGTAATACAACAGCCACTGTTAACTTCCTATCACCTAGTCTGAGATTCTGTATTGCTTGCATTGTTTTTGTGTTATTTTCTAAATGTAAATGTGGTTGTTAAGATGTTTTCATTCTTTTATCTTTAAAATAAAAACAAATTATTAGTAGCTGGATTATGACTAAAGGTCTCTGTACCTCATTTTAATAGCTTTAAGAACTACTTCAATAATTTTTCTGTATTAATGATTGGCTCCCGATGTATCACACTGGACAGCATCATGTCATTTTTCTCCTTCCTGCGCTGCCTGTCTACCAAACAGGAAAGATATGCATTGCAGGATAAAGCATTTTCATATCCACAGCCGCAGTGTTCTCATGCAACCAATAACATTAATATTAGAATTTACTTGTTACTGTCACCCTTTCCTTCTTCACCATTTCCACCTCCTTCTCTTCACTGTAGAAGTTACCTGTCATTTAAGTTTGACTCAAGTGTTTCTTTTAAAAAATATTTTCATTTCTACTGGTACCTGTTCGCCATATACCACAATTACATTCATCACGGGCCTTTAGTACATCTACATAACACATCTTAATTTTCATTTCATCTATCTCTCCTCTGATTCTGTCTCCAGTATTTAGAAATGTCCCCTCTGCGAGAAAAATGTGCTCTAAATGGTCAAATATTTTCAAGAAAATCCCTGAAACTCATTTCTGTTTTACTTAGGTACAATCTTTGCCCCCCCCATCCTAAATTTTTGGTTTTGAATGACTGTTTTGTGTTTTGGGATGGAATTGTCTCTTCACCTTCAGACATGTATATCCATTTGCTGCCTACCACGCACTGAAATATCTCCTGAGCCCCAGGGACTTAATGTATTGCAGTTGCACTGATTTTCTGTACCTTCTCCTACCACTTCCATGAAATATTGGCCTGTCCCACAGATTCTTCACTGTTCTAAATATTTGTGTCAACTTCTTAGGATCACACATAACTCCTACTCTTCTATACCACTCAGGTGAGACTTTTCATTTTTATTTTAAGTTGATTTCATCACACACCCTTGTGCACACACACAGTATTGTTTCCTCACCTTCACTGATATTTCTGTAGGATAAACTACTACAATTTCTTCCCGGAATACAGTGCTCTCAATCAGCTACTATCACTACACTCAGGATTATTTGTTGTTATGTTCCCTGAAGCAGTTTATATTCAAGCATTCATTGATCTTTGCAGTGCACAAATTGTTACACAAATACACGCCCTTTCCGGGTAGAAGTTTAAGAGTAGCAGTTTGACTTTATTTCTGTGTGCATTTCCTAACACCTATCAGGGCTCACTGGCCCACTCGTTCTTCTACTCGCTGAATAAACACGCAATAAGTGTATGCCAGATATTCTCCCAGGCAGTGAACTGAGCAGAAGAAAACTGCACCTTCTAGTGCAGAAGGCTGTGGGATTTTTGGTACCTGTCATTGTTTACTTGTTACTACTACTTTTAAGAAAGTACTGGTGTATCTAGATAACATCAAAGCACAATGCTTTTCCCACTTTAAACCCTAAGGGAATATATACCTAGAATGCTAGACTTAAAAAGGAAAAATAAGCCGGGCATGAAGGCACACGCCTGTAATCCAAGCACTCAGGAGGCTGAGGCAAGAGGATTCTTGCAAGTTTAAGACTAGCCTGGGCTACAAAGTGAGCTCAAGGGCAGCCTGAACTGCATAGTGAGACCCTGTCTCAAAAGAAAAAAGGAAAAATAAAAGATTATAGTGACTTTCATCATTCAACAAAATCACTGAAAATCCCCCAAACCCTGTGATTTTCCTTAGCCCAATGGCTCTTGTCAAAAGTCACTTTAATTCTCAGAGTGATTCCCTGTGTCAGTGAGACAGAGTGGGGAAGTGCTATTGTTCCATCCATGAAGAGTTATGGTCATGTATCTATTGCTGGCACTTCCAAATTGAAGACCCTAGTGTCCCCAAACACTTGGCTCAGAAAGATCTGATGCAACTGTGTCTTTTGTATTTCCATAAAAGTGCTAATCAGCAATAGTTTCAGTTCAAGACACTTCAGAAATATTCCTCATCTTCCAGTTTCCAAACTCTGGAAGAAACAGAGCCTCAAGTCAAGATGGCAGCTGCCTACAAGTGGCTGTTCTCATACCTTGTGCTTTGTTCTTCTTGGGCTGAAGACATTTACCACCAAGTATCTATGTAGAAACAGGGATTCATGGACTACATTTCATAAGAAGGTTCTTTCTTACCAAAATAAAACATCTCAATGTTGACACCTCCAGAGAAGGTAATTTATGAAATAATTGTCATGATTGTATTTCTTGTATCCAGGGTAAAGAAGAAAACCACAGAGCAACGAACATGAAGCAGAATAAGGAAAGTCCTGAGTGTCACAAACTCAGCAAGGTGGTGCATCCTCTTGCTCGAGGCAGACATGCTCTTCTGATCTACCACGTGGGAAGTGCAGTGTTTGAATGGTTTTCTCCACAAGGCTGATGAGCTAGTGCTGATGAATTATTACTTTCTCTTCTGGTGCCTGTGACCACCAGTATATAGTGTTGACAAAGCTCATTAGACTCTAGGTATTTGCCCTTGGAGATCCTCCTCTCTTACCAAGAGGACTTCAGTCCATGGTCTCCACACAGACTGCTCTCATCTGCAATGGGAGAGTTCTCTCATCTCAGTCTAGAGAGGATCTCATCTAAAAATGCTTACATTTTCCCCTGAAGAAATTGTATAACATTTCTTCCTACTGAGCCTTGTCACATTTTATCCCTCTGTTTTCTAGGCTACAAGGATGCAAAAGATGATATGCATGAAAAACTAATACCTGTAAGAGTAGAAGGTATCTTGGAAAAACTTCTTTCTTCATAAAATTTTGGAGTTGGGTCATAGATGTGCTCTGATCACAGACTTCTGTTGTCATCTTCAGTTGCAGTGTGTTATGGTTTGGGGGATATTTTGCAGGGAGAACAATATATAATACAGGACACATATTTTATAAGATTGTGTATACTGGTCACCCAAAGAATGATATACAAGAGAGTGCAGGAAATCTGTCCACACATGCAGACCAAGGAATATAGCTGAGAGCCTGGATCCCATGGAAATGTCCTGCATGAGTCCAGCTGAAGACCTAGAGCTCATAGCAATACCTCCATGAGTCCACCTGGAGGCCTAGAGCCCATAACAATATCTCATGCAGGCCTATTTCATGGATCTGCTCTAGGAAGGCCCAAAGATCAGTGGTGGAATCTAGAGAGTTTGTACCAGCAGGATGAAGGTGCTCTGCTAGTAGGCTGAGTGGTCTGCACTGGATCCAGGAAGCAATTCCCAGAAAAACCAGAGCTCCCCCAAAGGGTACAACAGCCATCCTCAGCAACAGTGAGGTCCCAAGCTGCTTCGATGATCAAGGTGGCCAAGTTCCCACCAGGGAAGCCAACACAGCAAGCTTCTCCAGTAGACTGGCAGTGCACCATCTTCCCCTCCGGAGTCAGGAAGTGATGCTCAGAGTGAGGACCAGAGCTCCCCAAAAGCGAACCAAAGCCATCCTCAGTGCCAATGATATCCCAAGCTTGGAGGATGAAAACAGCCAAGTTCATCAGGAAAGCCAGCATGACGAGCTCCTCCAAAAGAACCAACAGCTCCTTACAGCTTCTACCAGCTCCCAACAGCCTTTCTCTTCTTCCCACAGCCGCTTTCTCCAGTTCTGCCTCTTATGCGGGTGGCAACAATCCTCAAGTGGGCCTCCCACACCCAGGCCCACGCTTACTCAGTTCAGCTGGGGGTTATAAGCTGATCACCGGTTGTTTATCCTCTACATAGTCTCAAACTGCTGGCTTTAATCTACCCTTTCTACTATTACACCCAAGATGGACATGGGCAGTGGCTTGAGAGTTTGTTGATGCTCCCTCTGTTGCTGGTGCCCATCCAGTCCTACTTGTACCATTATCTTTTCTATGCCCAACCACGGTACTGGCTGCAGAAGATAAATGTGTCTTCTATTTTGTCTATTTGCTATATACTTATTACAAATATATAATGAACAGTATAACTTTACTAAACAAAAGAGACTTCATCTCCTCTTTTCTTTTCCTGATTTGTCCCAGTGGTGGGCCCCTTGGACCCCTGCCCCCTGATTGTCTCTAACTTCTTAACTTGGGTAGACCTCAAGTCTCTTTATACCTGTGGTGAACACAACTGTACTTGTGTGACTTAGGGATCAAAGTTCCTGCGAAACTAGATGATGCCATGTTTTGTGGACTTCTAGCTATCCCCAGACTTATTCTTGAGTTCCTTCTAAGAACGTTTCTATCTCAGTAGAAATTATGTTCCTCAGAATCCTAGACTTTTAGATTTGATGAGGTCTTTAAGTTCTCAAAGTGGAATGTGGTTGGTAATAACTAGAATAATCCCAGAAATGCGCACTGAAATGAACAAAGCCACAGATCATCCCTGTTTCTTGGGATGCACTTAGGCTTTCACTCACCCTGCATTGGTCTATGATAGAGAAATTACCTTAGATTGTGTTTGATGTTTGATATAATGAGGTACTTTTGGTATCAGTGTCCAGGCTTATCATATTTAATGTATAATAATTTGTGTCCATTGAATCAATTCTTTCTCAATACAAATGAATTGACTAGATATTAATGCAAGACATCTTTGAAATAAACATATAGGTTATATTCTTGCTTCTTTAATTATGCATGGTAGTAAGTAAGCAAAACAAATAATTTCATTTATCATTTACAAGTACTTAGGCATTATTGGACTAAAAAAAATAGTCCAAATATTTGGTTTGGTTTTTGGTCTTTGTTTGTTTTTGAGTCAGAGTCTCCGAGTGTAGCTCAGGCTGACCTTGAAAGCACTGTGTAGCTCAGGTTGGCCTCAGACTCCTTGATTCTCCTGCCTCAGCCTTCTGAGTGCTGGGATTATAGGTGCGCACCACCATGGCCAGCAATCATTGTATTTCAGAATGAGAATAACAATACATTTTTTACAAACGCTTCATAATGGAGAGTCCAGTGAGTACACAAGCCTATCTATCTATTTATCTATCTATCTACCTATCAATCTATCATCTAACTTTCTGTCTACCCATCTGTCCAGTCTACAGGTGTGGAGACGAATACAGAGACAGAGATTTATGTGTATGAGCACATCGTTTGGCCAATGATCTTTCTCGCCAATGATTTTTCTGCAGGAAAATACAGGTATTCCATGTGTTGAATGATTTGTTTAAAATTAATATTGGTTATATATTAAATTTTAAATTCATGCATGTTCACTGTAAAAATTCTGAAAGTATAGAATCATACAAAGTAAAGCAGAAGGATATTTTCTTACATATGATCTGCCACAGGAAGGTCCAGAATGTAGGAAGCAGTTTTAGAGGATATACAAGGCGCCTGGCCACTGAAGTCAGTTAGCACTCCTTCTTCAGGAGAGATCATTAATAATCACTGCCCCTCTGATTGAGAGATGACAATGCCTTCTATCCATCCCTTCTTGAGAATAAGCAGAACTTTTGATATCAGGTTCCAAGTCCATTTTAATGATGTTGAACTGACCCTCATCATGTCCTGGGTTTATTTGTGAAAGAAAAATTTCACAATTCCATCTTTCTTGTAATACACATGATTAAGAGTGGACATCTCTTATGTGTAACTTGAATATTGGTCTATGGCCCTTGAGAAGTTTCACAAGGGACTCGCACTCCTGACAATCAAGAAAATTTCTCAACGTATACAGCATCTGACCTGTTGTGAAGAGGATGCAAAGTTTGCACTTGCCTGTGGGAGCCTGCTATCTTTTTATTGCAACTAAGTTATCCTGGGACTTTCACAAGGAATACAAACTATTTCAAAGGCTTCGAGGTCAGTTTTTTCCTCCCAGTAACACAGTAATGCATGGAGCTGTTTCAGCCTCCAATTTTGGTAGTGATATTATGATCCACTCAAATAGAACTTTTATTGTACAATTAGGAATAAAGGCAATATATTCATACCTTGCCATGTTAGTTCCAATGGACATAAAGTAAGCATTCTCAGCTTAAGCTCACCAATCCTAACACAGTTACTGTTACTACTGAAAATGCTATCAATGATAAATAATTAACATAATGCCATGCTTATTATATAATGTTTACTATGTGCACCATGTTATTGACTGATCGAGTTTTCATCCAAAGCAATATTGTAATATCCAATTAGAAGGTGAGGAAATGAGGCTAAAAGAGGATGGAATTTTGACCATGGAAGTATTTTGACCAATAACTTTAACCAACTTACAGTAATCTGGTTTGGAAAGGGTCATCTGCCAAGGCAAATCTACCAGAAGCCAGTGTGAAAGGAAGGAATAGCAATTTGGGAATGGAGAAGACGTGGCCCAGGAGGCCACTGGGCACACTGCTGAGCAGCAGCTGGAGTCACATAGTGTATCAGGAATGCTAATACCTGCATGCCGTTTCCTGTAACAAGACTTAGAATCTAGAGACAGAAGTCGAAGGAGGATCTACTTAAGCCAAATTAATTCAGGAAGCTATTCAATAGAAAAACACAAACCTAAGGTTCTTCCTGTTGTGGTTTAAGATTTGCCAATCAGAAGATAAGTTCATGCCAAAATTTGTCAAGACCTTCCCAAAGTGTATACTGTTTAAAATTTAAATTCACAATTAAATTACATTGAGTGGATGTCACATTGTTTTATTACCCCATTCCTAACTTTTTTTCATCATAAAGTGCAAACTGATTTTGCCATGAAGTTAGGCCAAGCACAAGCTCTGTGATCTACAATATACAGATTCAGTATAATGTACTCCTGAAGTCTATGATCATGATGTCAGAAAGCACTCTTTAAATGTCGACACCACCCTTTAAACAGATTACATTTGACAACGACATGCTATCCATATAATTAGAACATGAGCTTTTTCTCCCCTAATTTAGAAAATTAAAATCTGCTGTCTACTGCATTTGCATATATAGGCATTGTCTTACTGGCTAATTAATGAGACAGACACCAATCAAAGCAGTTGCTATTGTAGTATATCTGTTCTCTGCCTGAATAATACTTAATGAACAATGTGGTTCACTAAGTGAATTCAAATGGGGAAATGAATTATGCAAATTGCAAGAACTAATAGATAACTATTATTAAAATAATTTACTTATCTTTTGCTACAGATCAATAATGATGGCAAAAGGTCCTTTTATTTAATTTGTAATAATCAGCATGGATATATCTATTGAATAGTCTCCACCTGAAACCTAGAAGAGGTATAAAAATGGAAACATATAAAAAGAATGATACTATAAGCCAAAGGTCATGTATTATCCATGTGGGTGGAGGAATATTCTTAGGAGAAAGATGCCCAGGAGACAGAGAAGCCTAGATGTCAAATGAAACTTTCCTTATGTGTATTTGAAGATGTTTAGAGCTATTTGTGTTAGAGATAGCTTGAGAGTCACCAGTAAGCGAAACAACGACTATAAGCATGGTCATCCCAGGAAACAGTATGAAATGCAAAGTGAAAGAAAGGCTGTACCTGAGTACTTCAGAACTCAATGGTCCATAGTGAGAATATGGTAAAATATTCAACAAAAACACAGGCAGGAAAAAAATATATAAAGGGGCAAGCCAGGTATGTATGGTATCGAATGTACATTGAAGGGCTTGGGGGACACAATTCCCCTGTAAAGGCTTTCCCCTGTAAAAGTTTTTGCAATTGTCTGAGTATGTTTAGAATGTGAAATATGCATAAAAACACACACAGATATTCAGGCATAGATGTTCACACACAAGTAATTGTGAACACATATGCATATTTGTGTCCAAACCAGAAACTAAATCTCTACAAGCAGATGCAGGACACGGAAATGTGGAAGGGAGTTAGAGTAACAAATTTCATTCTGGTTAAGGGTGACATAAGATAATGAACAAACAGAACCAAACAGAACCAGAGGCTTGCTTTTGAAGCCTAGATAAGTGTAAGCATAAAATGTAAATGAGAAACAGGGCTTGTTGAGTACGGGGCAAGGTAAGATGTCTAAAATATTGATATTGACTGACAAAACAGCAAGAGTTAACACTTGCTATGTACTTATAGAAGAGAACGTCTATTCATAGGCAGTTTTAAAATAAATGTCCAATTTAAACAGTTTAATTTCTTATTGAAGTAAGAACTAATATGATGTTGTTTCCCAAAGAATTTTGGCGTTTATGAAGCCAGGGTAATTTGTCAGGACAGCATAGCTCATAAAGGGCAGAGCTCTGACGGTGGTGCAGATAAGTCAGATATCTAAAGTCAGCCTTACGCAAAGCTGTGTGCAATGTGAATATGACGAAGGCTTTCTTATGGAGAAATGGCACTGGGATTTGCTGGCAGAGAGTGTACTCAACCTTTGTATACCTGGGTAGATACTCTCTTCACTCTCAAAGGAGACTGAGTGTGCCTGGAATTTTAAGGTCCCATGTTGGGAGCCGGTGTGAGGGCTTGCTGTTAGTCTCCTTGGAATCAGCCCCTCCCACCGTGTTACCAAGATGGCGCCTATATCCTGTTTTCTGGTTCTTGTTGCTGACTCTGTGTATACCATATATAGAGAGGTACCTGCTTACTCCGCCTTAAAACCAATCCTGGAGGCCTACGTGGCGTAGTATGATTTGCTAACCA